>JALPQI010001163.1:0-136120 GCA_025490895.1 Thaumatotibia leucotreta | reverse complement strand
CATGAACTAAATTGTTGAATTAGCTATCAAGACGAATGCTATTAACGCCGTAGATATCATTGCAGTAATGTATTTGTCAGACGCCTCATAGCGCCGTTCGTTATTTTATTAGTTTTCAATAATTGACAACCCTGTTTTCGACGGCGTGCGGCTTATAAGCGACCTTACCGCCACGCAATACGGCCCATTTCAGCTGCTTGTTTGGTAATAATAATTGTGTAGGTACATAAAAAGCCGGCATTTGTGAACATCAAAGCAGTGAAGCTTCTGTACTTTATATATTCTGTGCTAGTGATCCATCGTCCAAAAAATATGGAAAAACTCATGAAAGTGGGCTTCTAGAATACTTTCAAATATAACTATTTCGAACATAATCGGCCCAGCCGTTTTTGAATAACTACGGAGCATGGCCCGACATGCTCTTGGCCGGTTTAATTTCATTTATGCCTCTATGTACAATTTTTTTAGGTAGGTTAAAATAAGGAAAACACTGAGATACCATGTCTATAAATAACCATTGCTAATACTGATTAGGTTATTTCCGAGCCAATAATGTTGAGGAAGGATATAACTCAATTTCCCGTCAATTGATATTAATTTGTTTCATACAATTTTAATGAGTTACCGTATGCAAATAATTTTAATGACATACCTAAAATATTATTAGTATTACTTAAAACGGGATATTTACCGTGTAAATAATACAATATTAATTTATTTTGATTGCAATTACCTACATTAAAAGTAACTATATACTCGTACATATATATATAACTAATTTATGAATAATTACATATAATACCCACACTAAACAAATTAAAAAAAAAATTAAAACAATAAAATAACTACGATAAACACAATTTTGGTGGCATCTTTTTTGCCGAAGTTTCTAAACGTCTCAATGTTATACATCGTCATTTGTATAAGGTACCGTGCCTCCTTCAAACGACAAAATAGCACATTGTAACGAATAAAAATGCTGCCAGGGTGAATATCTGAGCGTTTCAACCGTCTTATTTTGGTGGCATCATTTTTGCCGAAGTTTCTATTCGTTACAATGTGCTACTTTGTCATTTGAAGGAGGCACGGAACCTTAACGTTATTATAATTGACGAAGAATAACATTGAGAGGTTTAGAAACTTCGGCAAAAATGATGCCACCAAAATTAGGCGGTTGAATCGCTCAGTTATTCACTCAGAGGGCCTAGTGTAGGTATATGGCTTAGGACATTTCATAGCATATCGTGGTTCTAAAATCCATGGAGTCGCTATGTGTAAAATTTACTAAGTCAAAGTCAAGGAATATGTAATATAATGATTTCACAATGATTCAATAACTTATAAAAAACGTCTCGATCGCGTTTACGTTTTCATCGTCATTTGTATGAAATGGCGATGAAAAACGTAAACGCGATCGAGACGTTTAAAAAAATGTTTTTTTTAACTGTCATAAAAATGCAAGCTTAAATGGGACTGGGCGGGACACGTCTGTCGGATGCCGGATGACCTGTGGGCTAAGTTGAGACACATTGGGTGCCACAACTCGTAAGGCGTCGCGGTAGACCGCGCCAGAGATGGC
The DNA here is from genome assembly GCA_025490895.1 of Thaumatotibia leucotreta. Taxonomy (NCBI): domain Eukaryota; kingdom Metazoa; phylum Arthropoda; class Insecta; order Lepidoptera; family Tortricidae; genus Thaumatotibia; species Thaumatotibia leucotreta. The sequence goes on along the minus strand of JALPQI010001163.1, from coordinate 134,541 downwards.
GTGACGAGCTTGACGTCTTTGACAAGGACTGGTGGGAGACTTCAGGGGATAGGGATACGTGGAAGAATTTGAGGGAGGCCTTTGCCCTGCAGTGGGACAGTACAGGCTCTTAATAATAATAATAATGAATAGGGTTAGGATTTTGGTGGCATTTATGGAACAGAGAGCAGTGGAGTCGGTGTTACAAACATTTTTTACTTGAATAAATGATTAACTTATAAAATAATAACAAAATAGTGTTTAGTTCAAGCTGGATTTATCAATGAATTTAATTAAATAATACGAATTTTATTTTTGAGTTTCTAAAAAAATATTAATTTTCAGTAAAAATGGTGATAAATAAGAAAATATATTTATTTGATTTTCAAGGTTCTAAGTCGAAGCCCATAAATATTATATAATAATCATAAGCTATATTCCATAAAAAAATATTGAATTAATTTTTTTAGGTAATCAAATATTAATACAATAAAATTATTTAATACTTAAAATGGGCGAAACCCTGTTAAAAAGAATAAGTTTATGTATTATTTTTGATTAATTAATTATTCAATCAATCATAAATAATTTGAGCAACGACTCCACTGTTCTCTGTTCACCTAATGCCACCAAAATTCCTAACCCTAATAATGAATTATTAATAATAATAATTCATAAAAATGTCGAAATGCCCCATTAAAAGCGAAATAACTTATAGAAATGCCGATGTAAATAATATTTTTTTATTATTATTCTTATCAGGAGTGTTGTTTTGTTGTGTTCAAATGGATATTTGATGTAAATCGTTGTGGAAAAAAAGTTGCAGCCATTTAAAGTTTGTGAAAGATGTAAAAAATCAACTTATGTCTAACTTTAAATTTTATTAAAAAAAAACGAATAGTCTTCCAGCAGTTCTAATTTCAGGAAAACATCCCCAGTTTATGTTCTTTCCAACGATATGTTACATGCATGATTTTTAATAAAAATAAGTTAATTTATTTTATCATTTATTAAAGATTATGTTCGAACTGCTGCCCTCCAGCCCGGATGCATTTCCGGCATCGTTTCCGTATTTCCACTGTCGTTGTCGTAGTTAGTAACATAACAAAACAACACTCCTGATAAGAATAATAATAAAAAAATATTACTTACATCCGCATTTTTATAAGTTATTTGACTTTTAATGGGGCATTTCGACATTTTTATGAAAGTAAAAAAAATTTTTTTTTTCGTAAACCTTGGGGCCTAGGCCAAATTTATAGGGCTATGTGAGTAGCATATGACCCCACCTCTTCGCTGTTTTTTTTTGTCCAACCCTCTGCCAAACACCCTGTATATGACCTTAAGACTATCGGAAAAATGGCATCTTACTCTCATATTAATAAGGATTAATATGATGATGATGATGATGTGACACCGGGATACTTATGTTATACCTTTTATATGCACAATTTGTACCGTTTAATAAACATATACACCGGGTGTCCCAAGATAATGGGACACGAAGGGAAAGTACCTTCAATATCGTAGATAGGATATTTCGCTCACAGAAGACTTTATTTTATTTTGAAAATTAAATAATACTGCAATCAAAAATTTTCAAAGAAAATGTAGCTTTTTTCTAGGTAGGTAAAAAGCTACAGGTATCAAACCGACTTTAATAGGATTTTTTTTTGATAAAAAATAAAAAAAACATCTTAAGAAACATAGTACCTAAAATTAAAAGAATAACCAAAAATGTTTGCTTCAAAATTCGAAAAAAAATTGTGGTTGGTTCGATTTCCGGGTGAAGAAAGTATTTTTTTTTTAAACTTTGAGTGCACTTTATTTGCCTTTAAAAATAACATAAAGTCTTCTTTCAGCAAAATATCCTCTCTAGAAAATTTAAAGTACTTTCCCTTCATGCCCTATAGTCAACAGTTCATTTTTAGAAATAGGCATCTATAGGGAATGTTTATTGTGTTACAGACGGGCGCGATTTTAGGCTGCATAGGCTCGTTCGCGCTATTAATAATAGGAGCTGTGAAAAAGGCGTCAGGCACACAGGCCAACCAGCGCGACGGTGATGCACACATGATTGTAGGAGCCATATTCCTTGCTATAGTGGCTGTGTTACTGGCTTTTGTCATCACGCTGCTCGTTGGATTGCATAAGGTAAGTAATGTCATGTAAGGGTTGTCCACAAAATAAAGTAGACATAGCCGTATAATTTTCTCTGATAGATGGACACAACTTAGACGAAAAATTAACCATTACCTTAATACCTCTGTACCCTATAATTTTTACATAAAATGTTATTACTATTAGAATTATGTTAGCTTATAGATAATTCCACATGTAATGTCTTGGCGTAAGCTGTTTTTAAACGGTTTTTATTAACTTCACCGCGTATCAACTGTCGTCGATGCTTCAAATCTTGTGATCGATTTTTCGACCACTTCTACTGCACCGAAATCAATAAAATTTGGAACTCTTATCAAGTCTCCATGACAATGCAATATTATAATATTTGTATCCTTGTATCCTCAAAGCCTGATGCTGCAGACGTACTGCTTACCTTGACCGAGAGTGTTAGACACGTGAAAATGAAAGTATAGCATGTTTGGCATAATCAAATACTAACAGCCTGATCTTGACTTCCAACTCCTCACTCCTGATGCTGCAGTACTGCCCACAATAACCGCAAGGCTTATCTTTTATCGATATCTTGATTTTAAAGAAGTTCTTTAGATATTAAGTAGAAACATGCGAATTTGATACTTAACGTCCAACTCCTCGAATCTGCTACTCCAGTGTTACTGCCTGCCACAACCGCTAGGTTTAGCGATATGTAGATTTTGCTGTACTGCTTTACATATTTGGTAGAAACATACGGATTTGATTATCATCATCATCATCATATCAGCCGAAAGACGTTCACTGGTGAATATAGGCCTCCCCCAAAGATTGCTACAAGAACCGGCCCTGTGCCACCCGCATCCAGCAACATTCACCAGGCCATTGAGTCCACCTTGCGGGGGGCCTACCCACGCTGCGCCTTCCGGTACGTGACCGCTACTCAAGAACCTTACCGCGTTCGCGCGGTTCCACGCGCAACGAGCCCCGCCCACTGCCCCTTGCCCCCTACCCCCCCTTACCCCTGCGGCCCTCCAGCTGATAGAGTGACAGCATGAATGGGTCACGTAGGGCGAGCCGTCGGGCCTGCGGACCTCCAGCTGATAGAGTGGCAGCGTGAGTGGACCGCGTAGGGCGAGCCGTCAAGCCTGCGGCCCTCCAGTTGATAGAGTGATAGCGTGAGTGGTTCGCGTAGGGTGAGCCGTCGAGCCTACGGCCTTCCAGCTGATAGAGTAACAGCGTGAGTGGACCGCGTAGTGCGAGCCGTCGGGCCTGCGGCCCTCCAACTGATAAAGTGACAGCGTGAGTGGACCGCGTAGGGCGAGCCGTCAGGCCTGCGGCCCCCCAGTTGATAGAGTGACAACGTGAGTGGATTGCGTAGGGCGAGCCGTCGGGCCGGCGGCCCTCTAGCTGATGGAGTGACAGCGTGAGTGGATCGCGTAGCGTAGGGCGAGCCAGTGACAGCGTGAGTGGTTAGCGTAAGGTGAGCCGTCGGGTCTGCGGCCCTCCAGCTGATAAAGTGACAGCGTGAGTGGATCGCGTAGCGTAGGGCGAGCCGTCGGGCCTTCGGCCCTCCAGCTGATAGAGTGACAGCGTGAGTGGTTCGCGAAGGGTAAGCCGTCGAGCCTGTGGCCCTCCAGCTGATAGAGTGACAGTGTGAGTGGATCGCGTAGGGCGAGCCGTCGGGCCTGCGGCCCTCCAGCTGATAGAGTGACAGCGTGAGTGGTTAGCGTAAGGCGAGCGGTCGGGCCTGCGGCCCTCCAGCTGATAGAGTGGCAGCGTGAGTGGATCGCGTATGGGGAGCCGTCGGGCCTGCGGCCCTCCAGCTGATAGAGTGGCAGCGTGAGTGGATCAGGTAGCGTAAGGCGAGTCGTCGGGCCTCCGGCCCTCCAGCTGATAGTGACAGCGTGAGTGGATCGCGTAGTGTAGGGCGTGCCGTCGGGCCTGCGGCCCTCCGGTTGATAGACAGAGAGTGTGAATCCCTCCGGTTCACGTAGTACGTGCCATAGTGCCGTCGAGCCTATGGCCCTCCGGTTGATAGACTGCATGGATTGACCCTTTGGGCCCTCGATTCGCGTCGGACTTTCCGTCAGACCTGCGGTCCTCCGGTTGGTCGACTGACAGTATGAGTTTATATTTTATAGTATCGATCGACTTGTATAATGTGTACAATATAAAAAAAATTACTTGATTTTCTCAATAACCCAAATCGATTGATATATCCTTATTGTCAGATTTCTGTTGTCTAAGGTATTGTATGAATAACACGTCCATTGGAGACACTTCGGGCATTCAAGCTGACATTTTTTTAGTGTCGTATCTCTAAAAATATCTATTCAGCATGTCCCTCTCGTTACACATAATATAATGTCCATTACGTTTACATATGTGTCGTGATTAAAATGCGAGAGTTAAACGCAAGCATGCATAATTGTATTGAATATTACAAAAAAATCTTTGATCTAGAATAAGTAGGTATAGTATCAGAAATTAACTTAACAATTGCACTAAAAACTTGAAAATAAAATAAGTAAAAAAAAGTTTTAAGTTAAACGGTTTTTATTGCACCAAAAACTAGAAAATAAAAATTAGTTTTAACTAACCGTACATGCTACTTTCTGTAGATTAGTCACGTGAAACTATTATCACTGTAGTCTTTCCAAGTCGGATGCTGAAAGCCACGTTTAGCCTCTATGTCAGTGGATTAAGCGTTACCTAATCGGAAACTTTTACCAAACTAAAATAAAAACGTGGGGCGTTATTATAAGGATTATACAATATCAAAATATGTAATTGTAGCTTTAATTTTGCAAATAATCATCCATCTGTTCCAACACTTCTACAGAGGTAAATAAATTTTATCAAGGCCAGAACAAAACTTATTACACTATTGTTGTCTTGATTTCTATGCGTGTTCTTAAATAACTATAGTGACTTAATCACAATTGCGTACGCCCCACGTTTTTATTTCAGTTTGGTAAAAGTTTCCGATTAGGTAACGCTTAATCCACTGACATAGAGGCTAAACGTGGCTTTCAGCATCCGACTTGGAAAGACTACAGTGATAATAGTTTCACGTGACTAATCTACAGAAAGTAGCATCTACGGTTAGTTAAAACTAATTTTTATTTTCTAGTTTTTGGTGCAATAAAAACCGTTTAACTTAAAACTTTTTTTTACTTATTTTATTTACATACATGGTTGTTGAATAAAGAAAGAATAAAGAATAAAGAAAGAATTCACTTTTTTAATGAGACCGTACCTTTGCATGGATGTTATTAGACAGGGCTTATTCCGACGCTGTGGTTGATTTTATATATTTATATTATTTTCTCCATAATTATGAACTTTTATTTAAATTTCTGGATTTTAGTAGTGTTTGTCTTTATTTTACCATTTTGGGTCATTTAGTTTCCTTATGGGTCATAACTAAATTACAATATCGATACTATAATAAACTGTGAATCTGTGAATCACTTTTTTGGAACGTGAACTTTTGTCATTCATCAATTCATTCAATCATTATCTGAAGTTATTTTGATTTTGACGACATTTGGATATTGGATTGTTAAACATAAAACAGAAGTATCAATTTATAGTCCCATGCATAGCTGTTAGAACTACTTGGCACTGTATTGTGTAACAGTGGAGACTGATTCTACGATGGCTATTCTATTTCGTGGACAAGCTTTATGTTCGAACTATTAGAGACTTCATCATACTAAAATTATATTTCACTCGGGTTAAGTCAAGTCGAAAATGCTCGACATGTATCGCTCCGTACATGAGGAGCTTCTTCAAGTGCCAATCGCTATGCCGTGCCTGCGCGACGAAGACGACTTAAAACTTGAGTAACCCACGTGAAATATAATTATAGTATGAATGAGATGAGTTTTGTGTTAGAGAGAGACTTTATCTCTAATTAAAGTTATTGTCCTAAGTATATCTGCATTTATTTTAAATCAAGTTTATGTTTTGTTTTTATTTAATGCATGTTAGCTGTAAGATGTTATAATATTATTATTTGATAAAATAAGTTCCGCCGAGTTTCTTGACGGATTCTTCCCCGGCCAATGGTGTAGGGTTAGAACCGAAAGTAGATTTATTTTTTTCAGATTCATTTGCTGTTTAGTTAAACGATCCAAAAGCGCTAGTTGCCGGGCCTAGTTGAATAAATAATATTTTGACTTCGACTTTGACTAAGTGTAAAGTAAGCTTTTTTAATCACTAATCTTTATTGAGCAAATCAATTCTACAAATCAAAATTCGCAATGCAGGTTCGTCAGATAGGCATGATCAGCAGCAGGCATCGTCATTTCCTACAAAACAATAATGTTAGAATTACACTGCGTCGTTCGCCTAATTCGGTCACCAATCAAAGCACGTGGTTGCCAGGTATAGGTACTGTTTTATATGTCCCAAACAGAAACTATATTAATTACTGAAGATGCAGTGACTTGAGGGATGATAATATGAAACGAGTGAGTCCATTAACTAATATTATTAAATCCTGGTTCCCGGACGCCCGACCTTCGTTATGCATATGTAGCATTCTCGCTCGGCGTCGCTTCTAGGAAATCAAGCGCATATCAAATATCCGCAAATGGCATTTGAGTAGGATAAACAAATTAAACAAATTATGTACACAATGTAATGTATCAAGAATAAAGTCAGCCTCCGTAGCCTAGTTGGTAGTGACCCTGCTTACGAAGCTGGAGGTTACGGGTTCTAATCCCGGCGCGGGCACAAATTTTGTATTTATTTATCACAAATATTTTGTTCCTTGGTCATGGCTGTATCTATCTATTAAATATATACCTATATCGTCGCCTGGTACCCACATCACAAGCCTTAATTGAGCTTACCGTGGGACTAGGTCGATTTGTGTAAGATGTCCCAAGATATTTATTTATATTTATATATTTATTTATTACTAGCGACCCGCCCCGACTTCGCACGGGTACTATACCCACATAAAAACCTTCCTCTTGAATTACTCTACCTAAAAAAAATGTCATCAAAATCCGTTGCGTAGTTTTAAAGATTTAAGCGTACAAAGGGACATAGGGACAGAAAAAGTGACTTTATTTTATACTATGTAGTGATGATAAATGAAATAACAATGTAATAGGCACTTATTACTTTAAACATATTGGTCTTTCTTGTAAAATTGATAATTATATCACACGTTATGTCATACAATCCACGAACACAATGCCATAAAATGGCCACATAATATTAGTAAACCGTACATGCGTTCGATTCCCACCTCGGACGTTGGTGATCTTGATCTTTTTTCTTTGGTATATTTTCTTTTTTAGAACAAACGTGGGCACGTGAAGGCATACATAGTATTCGCGACCATTTGCTTCGTACTCGCAGTGATTTCGGCGATTGGCAGCGCGGTGATGCAACCCGTCACCCTGATTGGCTCCATCTTTAACTTGTGTAAGTAATACTACGAACAAGTAGAACATGCGACTGGCATGCCGTACAAAATTACCCTTCAAAAAACTTGAACTGAATATACAAACGATACCGTAAAACCACCTAACTATAATCCAAACGCTCCCAACAATGGTCCAAAACTTTATCGAATAACAAACATTAGGTATCATTGTTATACTAATCGTGCTATTCATTGGCAAAAACTCCTTATTCATAAAGAAAACAACTTTGACAAATCCAAAAACAACATTGGGACTGATGCTTATTTAGGAGTTGAAATTGTGGACCATAGTTGCAGTATTGGATCATAGTTAGGTGGTTTTACGGTACTCCTGGAGTATGAATGGCAGCTCACGCGTTTCCGCTACTGCAGCTGTGGCCGGGTCACAACCCACGAAGGTGGGACGGTCGTTGCACCGTCATTTGGGGACGGTGTTGAGAGGATGTTGAAGGAAAATTTGCCATGGGCATGGCGAGAGAAAATGATTTTGGTGATGATGATACGGTAAGGCAAGGCAAAGTCCGATCTGAGATCTAAAAAGGAAGACAGATGGAGAGAGAGAGAGGCTGGAGCTCGGTGCGTCGCTTAGTGGCAGTGCTGGCTCGTGGTTGAGAGTCTGTTGCTAAGGGAGTGAGAAAATGGTGACCCAGCGAGAGCACCCGGGCAGGGTCCCGTTGGGTCGAGTGAGAGAGAGAGCTGCTGGTGTCAGGTCAAAAAGACCATCAAAACTTTGATCGCCTAATCACAATCACTTTTGAATAGCGAGTTAAGTTTGGCCCTTGCATCTGGGTCGTGGATCGTGGTGCAAGAGTGAACAAGGTATAGAGACGGTCACGCTGAGCAACTTCCACTATGGACACAAAATATTTTTCTTAAAGTAAAATCTTAAGATTTTTTCGTGATTTCTTGGTTGTCTCCATAGTAAAAGTTGCTCAGCATGACCGACCCTAGTACCCTGTTCACTCTTTAGAATACGACCCAGATGCCACCCAGTAAAAACTTTCCCCGCTATTTTAAAATGGGAAACATTATATTTTCTTCGGTTACCGCGAAGATACACATAAAATAAATCTATGAAAACGGATAAACTCGCGTATATCAACTAATTATGCGTGGTCTGCGGATGACATCCGCAGACCACGAACCCTGTAAAGTGTTCGAAACGTCGGAATGAAGTTAAAATTAGTTAATATACGCCAGTTTATCCGTTTTCATAGTTTTATTTCATGGGAAAAATTGTTCAGAAAGACCATCTTAACACGCTTTACATAGGGATGACGACTCCGTAATCACCGTTCAAAACAATTTATTACAATTTTACTAACACAGCTGTTTCCTCTTTCCAGCGATCAATCTGTACTACCTCATGGTGTTCAAGAGATACCACGACATAATGGACGACTCCAGCAAGGGCGCCGTCTACAACACCGGTGGAGCTTACCCCAACTAATTACGAGTAGTTTTAGTGTAAGGCCAGGGTGCCTAGACAAGTTGCCAATCGCTAGCGCTTCAACGTCAATCGTTAGCGAAAGGCAGCTAGCTGTCTTCGTCGCACTAATAGGAAAGAGTGACAGAGAGGGAAAACTACGATACGCTACTAAGCGCTAGCGATTGGCAACTTGGCTAAGCATCCTGAGTGGCGAGCGTCGAGAGGGGGACGTCGGGTGGGGTGGGAAGCGGCGCGTCGAGCGTCTAGCGATTTGGACGCCGGCACTCAGGCCGCGCGCATACGTTTGCATTTGCTTAACATGGTCGCCCCGCCGCACGCCCCGCTGCCCGTCTCGCTTGAGAGATTTTATTTTGAGATAAAAGTTAAAATTTTAATGGTTGTTCTCCGTTTAACACGTTCGCCTCCGGTACTGTTTCACTAAGTGCTTATACTATGCCGATCAAAATTATCTGATAGAAATCCTATGCCAGTGACACGCATGTGTGACCGAAAAGATTGTACTCCTATGCCGTCGACACAGATTTGTATCAAAAACGTACGTATTTCTATCCCACTGGCATAGGAGTGAGAACTTGATTAATGTTAGTGGCATAAGAATAAGATTAATTTGATCACGTATGTGTGGTACCGGCATAGGAGTACAGTTTTTTCGGTCACATATGCGTGTCACCGGCGTCGAACGTGTTAAGGGCTTGTTCAGTATCGTTACGTTACGTACATACAGCGAAATACAGTACAATACTTTATATTACAGTACGTCTGGCAATCCTATTAGTAGTGACACTAGTGACACAGCGGCGCTACCGAGGAAATCCGCAACCTAGGATTTGTCTCAGTCAGACTAGTGACGCCTTCGTTGGAGTGACAGAGGCAAATCCTCATTTATACTTATATAGTGTGCAACCTAGCAATGCACCAAAGTTTCCAGAAATTAGTTTATTGAAATGAGACATTCTCATGGAATATTCTTAGTATTGTTCTTTACATGTTTATTGGTTAGCCTTAGGGTCACTTTATTTGGTACTAGACATTAGTACTAACATTGATTACGGAACGCGAAGTAAAATGTAGAAATAGTTGCAGTAAAGTGTCGAAATTTAATATCTTTAGGTTTGAATATACCTCATGTCTTATTATCAGACATCGTACGATTTCCAGCATTTTTGGTGCAGTGTAGTTCAATTAAGGGATGTGAAGTACGTTATTCGCAGGGTTACCAGTCAGAATGTTCAAAGTATACGAAACAAGACACTGAAATTATACAAAATCCAATAATATTATACAACAAAAAGCTTTGTCCTAGGAGTGACAAAGACAGTAGTACGAAGTTTATAATTTTCTCTTCATGTATCCGATTATACAAGGCAATTCAATATACATAGAGCAGCCAAATTATACAAAAATTGTATCCAATTATACGATCTGGCAGCCCTGGTTATTCGAAAGGAGATTGCGAGTTAATGTTCATCTTTGTATTACAACGTGTTATGACACGTTACAGCTAAAAATTTACCCCTGGATTCCTTTAACTCAACTACATTTCACTAAAACGCCTAGAAGTTTAGTTAAAGGAATCCAAGGGTCAGTTTAAGTTGAAACGAGTAATAACACGTTGTAAGACAATAACAAACTTTAACTCACTATCTCCTTATAAATAACTTACACCATATCCCTTTATTAAACTACATTTCACCAAAAATGCAGGAAATCGTACGATCTCTGCTTATTATTCGAAATCTAAAAAGGATTCGAATTGCAAACCCTACTTTCTAGTGCGAACTGAATGAAAACAAACGGGGCGGGGTGCGGGGCGTGGGGCGTCCATGTGACACACGTCGGTCACCGGCCGCCGGCCAGAAAACCCACGGCCTTAAACAAATGCAAACCTATGCGCGTGGCCGCAGTACGCGCTGTCCAAATCCCTTGACGCTTGACGCGCCGCCGCCCGCTCCGCTCGTCAGTAAGGCCGCGGTCAGGCCTTACGTTTACCCCACAGAATTAGATTTGAATAGAAGAAACAAGTTCATTCATTTGTATGGCGGCCGAGCGTGTCAGATTTAAATCTAAAAGTGACATAAATTTATAGTATAATCATCTTAAGGTACTGGTTGGAAGGTTGGAACTTTAAAGCCTTTAGAGCGCTCGTATACCTGTAAGTTCTTACGTAAGTTATAGGGACGGAGCTATACTAAAGAATGAGAGGTGAATAATGAATATCACTATCTCATTCCTTAGTATAGCCCCGTCTCTATAACTTACGTAAGAACTTACAGGTGTAAGGCTGGCCATATGGAAGAAAATGCCAGCGGCCCTACCGCGAATTTCGAAATCCACTAATTTCGAGAATTTGTCTCTTTCACTCTAATGACGCCTGCCTTCGAGTGACAGAGAAAAATGCTCGAATTTACGAATGTCGATTTTCGCGGTAGTAGGCCTGCTTGCCGTTAAGCATTTATCTAAACAAATGAATCTCATTTATAAGTTGGAATATAAATAATTTTCTACTACTACGAGTAGTGCGAGAAGTAGTTATTTTTTTGTGAGTGCGAAACTTTGGCCATCTGTACTGAAAAACGTCGTACGATACACGTGCAAAAATGTAATTTTTAACTCGTGTCGACTTAAAGTAAAACACTCCCTTCGGCCGTGTTTTAATTTATCGCCACTCGTTTCTAACTTAATTTATTGCACGTGTATCGTAACGTACTATTCCTAGTGCCATTAGTTTTTTTTATTGTTGTGCTTAATAAAATAGTTGTTTAAGTGTGTAACTGTTTTTCTAATAAATGTTCGTATATGTAACGTGTTTTTTATTAAATTCTGAATACCTCATAGTATGTACAGTCAAGGGCATTAATATATGTACAGTTCTCCATACTGATCCCTTACAAATGTGTCTATATATTAATGCACTCGACGGTACCTAGGTGTAGGTAGGCAAGTTTCACGATAATATAAAATATTATGTATTAATGGAGTTCTTCTGATGATTTATTTATTTATTTAATCTTGCTGCTGCGCATCATCATCAATCTTCTATTAAAGAATGGTCAGTGACACATAAATCCCTTAGGGCCTACGCTAACTTACGCGGACGCCCGCCGCGTGCGCACGCTCTTGTGTCCCGCTCCGGACACCCGCCGCGGGCCAGCGAGTCCGCGACGGGCACACGCCTAACTTAGCGCTGAATTCAAGAAGCAAGTCCGCTCCGGTGTGCCCGCCGCGCGGATTAACGTCCGTCGCACGCGCCCGCGCCAGTTAGCGGTGTCTATACAATTTCTTTGAGGCGGGCGTCCGTTGCGGGTAATCCGCGTAAGCTAGCGTAGGCCCTTAGTCGACTCTTACGACACCCGCGGGAAGAGACGGGGTGGCGACAAATGTATTCATACTGCCGTCATCACACGGCACAAAAACTGCTGGGCCAATAAGTTACAAATAGTATTATTTTAAAGTAGTCTCTATTCCCACTATTTTTTTCGTTAATTTTGGACCCATGGATCAAAAGTTAGAGGGGAACTTTTTTTTATTCTGTTAGTAGCGGCTATCTCACGGTTATAAAACTTTATTTTGGGACCCTTGTTCTTTTTGAAAGACCAACGATATATTATTATTACTCTATAGGATTACAGCAAATTAAAAAATCTTCTCCACGTTACTATGAGGGAAGGCACGCGAAAAAAAAAATCTTCTGATTATATTCTACCACTATTTATAATAAAAGGGACAGGCTCTCCACAGAATTTAACCCTTAAATGCATGATTTTTTCTTTTCGTTCCAAAAACAAAATGTGCATACCTAATAGCGTCGCAAGCACGAGAAAAATAGAAAAAAAAATCCATGGACATATTTTGGGTGGAATTTGTACTACTAATCAAAATTTCGATACATCATACATTATACATTTTTTGCAAAATCGTGCATGATAAAACATGGAAATATTATTATTATTTACTTTTACATTGAAAAGTATATTAAATTCAGTAATTGTAAAATCGTTTTGGTATGTTTTAGAAAATTCCAATAAAAATATTTTTTTACTTGGTTAAAACGTAAACAATTTCCGCCATCTTGCTTCTAAACACATGTAGGTTTTTTTAAATACAGTTACGTCCAGAAATCAGTAATAAGATTGAAAGCTCATTAAATTTCCTTGCAAAATTAACCTTAAGAACATAATATACATATCTAGTTTTCAAACACCAACTACGTTTTGGTTATGTACGATACAATACATCGTACACCATGCAATTAATGTTCTTTACCGATTCGCTGTCTCTTTCAGCCTACCCTCACATTTTTTGCCGCACATCTGCTTATACCTGCGCGGACGCACACCCTAGTCATAGTCACGCATTTCTCATTGTGCATTTGCTCGTGTGTTTGTGTAACTACACATCAATTTAGAGCGTGTTTCTAGTGCTGGGATTAAAATTTTATTGAGGTACGTACACCTTATTAGACTAATTTGTTATTTATCATTGAGAGAGTACTGCGATCGCTAATTGTTGATCCTTTGGATTATGGATTATGGTCATTTGCCTCCTGATGCGACCATACACAGTTGATGGGAGAGACCTACGTCCAGCTATGGACTGATATAGGATCATGATGACTTGATGAGTGCTACTTATTAGGTACAGTCAAGTACAAAAATAAGTATCGAAAGAATCCGCTCATAAATATGTTACGACATTCTTATTACACAGAATTAGAGTGCACTGGGACATATTTTTGAACATTTTTGTGTCCTCCTTATTTTGTCTTCGACTGTAAGTGAAGATATTTTAAGGCGTAAAAACATTTTGTGTCGTAAAAGTGGTGGGTAGGAACGTAAAGAAATTTAAAATATTCTAACCATTGTTATTTAATTAACCGGGCCCTGGTTTTCAAAAGCTTGATTTAGTTATAGCCTTAATGAACACAAAAATCACGATAGCGTCAATAGTGTTACGAAAGTTAGTGATACAAACTATGTGGTATGTGGTATATTCTGTCCAACAACCTTCGGCATCATCATCATCACCATATCAGCCGAAAGGCGTCCACTGCTGAACATAGGCCTCCCCCAAAGATTGCCACAATGACCGGTCCTGCGCCACCCGCATCTAGCGGACTACTGCGACCTTCACCAAAGTAACCGAAATAGCTCTCCGAATCGCTAAACTGAAGTGGTAGTGGGCGGGGCACATTGCGCGTAGAACCGATGGCCGTTGGGGCGGGAGGCGGGAGGTTCTCGAGTGGCGGCCACGTACCAAGGACGGCGTGGCGGGCACGTTGGAAGGCGTAGCGTGGGTAGGCCCCCCACAAGGTGGACTGATGACTTGGTGAAGGTCGGCAGTAGTACAAGGGGCAAATAAAAAAAAATAGGTTCGTATTAGGCCAGCTTTACACCTGTCAGTTCTTACGTAAATTATAGGGACGGGGCTATACTAAGGAATGAGAGGTGAATATCACTATCTCATTCCTATTCAGTGTATATATATTAATGCCCTTGACTGTACCTAATCAATAAGAGCGTTCGTACACCTGTAAGTTCTTACGTAAATTATAGGGACGGGGCTATACTAAGGAATGAGAGGTGAATATCACTATCTCATTCCTTAGTATAGCCCCGTCCCTATAATTTACGTAAGAACTTACAGGTGTACGAACGCTCTTATTGATTAGGTACAGTCAAGGGCATTAATATATATACACTTCTCCATACTGATCCCTTACAAATGTGTATATTATATTAATGCACTCGACTGTACTCATAGAAAATTTTAATTTGTGGCCCTTTTTCAGTACCAAAAGTTGTTACACAAAATTTAACTTAGTAGCAGGGACCGGATACCGGTATTTCCATACAAGAGAACGGTTCTTTTTTCGTTCTTTAGTTTACAAATTCTAAGTTAATGGAGTGATTTAAAATTACGATGTTGTAAATTACATAAAATATTGGGAAGTAGTCTTTATGTACGAGTATAAAACATTTTAATATATTGGGCTATTTCGAGGTTTTTCTAAAATAGCGGTTCCGGTCCCTGCTTCGGAACACAAAAATTCTGACGTTAAATTTTGATTTCATTAAAGGCCTTTTCTCAAACATGCAATGAAATATTATCTTTATCTACGTTCCTTAAAATAAACTCGGAAGTATCGCTTTTAGGGCGCAGTAGCTCACTGAGATGGAAATGAAATTTCATAACACTTTTCAGGCTTAATCCAGCAAAGCATCTTTTTTTTAAATTTCAACAACATTATATTTTTTATTTTATTTCTTTGTATGTTTGAGAAAAGCACTATATAGTCAGGTGCAAAAATAAGGATCGAAAGAATCCGCTCATAAATATGTTACGACGTTCTTATTACACAGAATAAGAGTGTCAGTGCACCAGTAGACATATTTTTGAAAATTTTTGTGTACACTTTATTTTGTCTTTGACTGTACATGCCTCGGCGCGTCGTGAAAACAGATTCCCGGACGAATACTATATACAAACTTCGCTGGAAATCCTCATTTTCCCGGCCTCTGACGTAATGTACTACTATTTTACACCGAAAATTGGTTTACTTCCAGAAGCCATGGCTGTCTTGACTTTGACCTCCGGTTGCGGCTGCATTGAACTCAGGACTAGTTCATTCATCATTGGATACATCAATATGGTAAGTCGGAAATATAGCTATTACAAAATTACAAATATGTAGGTATTAGATATTTTTTGTGGAAGAACTTTTTGAGTTGATTTTTTAAATTAGGTAGCGCGTATGGCACTACCCCCCCCCTCCCATGATGAACAAAACAATGACTTATGGCGCCGAAACGCGGTCCTTCACCATCGGCCTCATCTCTAAACTCAGAGCCGCTCAACGAGCTATGGTCTATGCTCGGAGTTTCTCTGCGTGATCGAATCAGAATGAGGAGATCCGTAGGCGAACTAAAGTTACTGACATAGCCCTCCGGATTAGCAAGCTGAAGTGGCAATGGGCAGGCCACATTGCGCGCAGAGCAGATGGTCGATGGGGTCGAAAAGTGCTCGAGTGGAGACCACGGCTAGGCAAACGCAGCGTAGGACGTCCACCCACAAGATGGACAGACGACCTTATGAAGGTCGCCGGGACACGCTGGATGCAGGTCGCATCTAACTGGTACATGTGGAGGTCCAGAGGGGAGGCCTATGTTCAGCAGTGGACGTCTTATGGCTGAAATGATGATATGATGAGTACCACTAGGGACTGTGTATGTATATAAATTTAATTATTAACAAATTTGAATAATGAAATAAATACCCCGAAATGAAGTGCAGATCCTGAGGTGGCCGCTCGTTGATGTCTTTTTTGCTAGCACGCGATTGGTCAAATTTATTATAGTTGCCTACTGTGTTGTCACATGAGTTCATTATAGTTGAGTTGCGAACTCGGCGTCAATGTATATGATTACATATAATTTTGTGTACGTAATTATCTTAATTCAAACATAACATTCTGCGAGTAGGAAAAATAATTTATGTTTTTTGTTAGTTTGTAAGGTATATGTATCTATGGGCCTTCGATGCCTGAAAATAAATGGATTATTATTATATCCATAAGTAGGTAGTCAATTATTTGCTTGTTTCAGGTACTAAGCGTGATATTCAGCACCGTCCTACTGTTAGGCATTGTAGGTGGCGCCTTGATCGCCGTGGAAGGGCACAACGAAGAGAACAGGAGAATGGCGGCGGTGCTTATGGTCATGTTCGCTATCACGCTGTGCTATGTTATCCTCATGCTGGTGTTTACCGTGGTGCTGCTGGTCGGATTACATAAGGTAACATCACACATACGCTGCATGCTGGTCGGTAAGCGGAATACTAACTCGAGTCATAAAAGCCCTCCGCCTGACGGCGTCGGGCTTCTAACACTCTCGTTAGTAATTCCGTACTTACCTCCCTTGATGCACAATGTACTATTAGTTGCCTAGTACGAGTAGGTACCTAATTGTTTTTATGTTATTTTTTTATTTGAACTACCTACCTTATGCTCTTTATACTTCTACCCACATTTTAGTTTGTTAACACTATTTAAAACGACCTAGGAACCCCCAGGTCTTTTTATACCCTACCCAATTTTTTCTGTACATGTTGTACGATTTAATGTATTTTGTTTATTATGACTGTTTGTGTTCTAAATCAACTAAAAAAATATATATATATATTACTTTCCGCTTATAACATGAACTTAGCGAATGGCATCTCGCCTAGGCGGTGTTCTGCAGCGTTATTCAAGGAAACCGCCTTGCTATCAGCGCTGCGGCAGCGTAGAGCCTAAAAATGGTATTCACGAACGCAGCGTCGAATGTGTGAATAAGAAAATAGCATTGCTGATTTATACTGTACTTATGTTTGTAGACAAAACGCAACCTGGTGAAGGTGTACCTCATCGCGGCCGCCATTTTCTTCCTGGTAGACTTCGTCATGTTCTTCGTGGGCTTCATTCACGGCTACGGCATCGGCACGGTGGTCGTCAGGATCACAGTTTTAAGTAAGTTCCAAATATCTACTAGGTACCCGATTATAGCCTAAAAATTTCCAAACTGGCTCACAAAGTCGCATATCGTCCGAAGTAATTGCAGTTTTTCTGGTCAGAACAATACTGCCGTGCTAACTAAAAAGGACGCATCTCCTATAGAACTACTAAAAGGTCAGCTGCGATGGTGCGGTCATCTTGTACGCATGAATGACGCTAGGCTACCGAAATCTGTCTTTTACTCGCAGTTGGAGGACCGAAAACGTAAGTCGGGTGGCCAGTTCCTGCGATATAAGGACGTTGTCAAACGCCACCTCACCGCGTGCAATATCCCATGCGAGGGTTGGGAAGAGCTTGCTCAACAGAGGGGGTTATGGCGCAGTTCTGTTCATGAGGCCGTTGTTAACTTTCAGAAGCGTCGCTTGGAAGACCTCGATGCTAAACGTCTCAACAGAAAAACCCGTCCAAAGCCTTCCTATACCTACACGTATAACAACAAAGGCGAGTTACACTGTGCGCCCTGTAACAGAACCTTTAAAAGCAAATTCGGTTTTGCAAGCCACAACCGTGCTCATGACCGGCGCTCGTGATGGTCATGAAGCCAGGTTTCGCCATTGACGGATACGTCAAGGAGGACGATATATAGAACTACTATTAAGAGATGCGTCTTTTTTACTTAGCACGGCAGAATATAGAATTTAATATAACCGTGGTTTATGGTGGTCAGGGGGGTTACCATGATGTACTAATGCGGTGCATGCCGTGTGGTGACGGCAGTAAGAATACATTTGTCACCACCCCAACTCCTCCTGCGGGTGTCGTAATAGTCGACTAAGGGATTGAAGTGTCACTGACCATTCTACAAGATTGATGATGGGCAGCAGCGTCATCATAGTGGACACATTACCGCGACCGCCAATCCGCTTGCCCAACGTGGCGATTATGGGCATTTAACTCCTAATGCGTCTATACGCATAGTTAATAGGAGAGGCCTACGTCCAGCAGTGGACTAATATAGGCTGATGATGATGATGATGACTAATACGGTGCAGGTTCAGGTCGTAGAAAGGGACAAGGCTATGCGAGTCGTATAGCACTGTCCCTTTCCCTGAACCGCATTATCATCGCGTCATGGTAACCTCGGCGTTTAATCGTGCTACCCGTCACTTTTGCACTCGCATACTTGTTAGAACGTGATGGCAACTAAGACACATAAACACGGGACAATAATAAAATAAGGCTTCGGTGCGAAAATGAGGATACTAAAGTACCTATACTCTATACAGGGTGTTCCACGAGCCACTGAAAACCTTGAACGGGGTGATTTAGTAGGCTATACTGAACAACTTTTAATATGGGGCCAATCACGAAATCTAAAAAAAAATTGTCTTTTTCATACATTTTGACCGATTGATCACGACATTTTATATAAAAAAAGGCAATTTTTTTTGAGATTTCTGGGTTAGCTCCATAGTAAAAGTTATTCTGTTTAACCTACCAAATCACCCCGTTCAAGGTTTTCAGTGGCACGTGGAACACCTTGTAGATACCCAGGCATTTAACTCATATTAACGGAATTTGTAAAAGTGTTTAACGATTAACGAAACCAACATAAGTATAATAATGACTCATGAAATAAAACTATCTAAAACGAACTGTATTGCGTATATTAATTAAATTTAACTTCATCCCGACATTGCGAACACTTTAAGGTGCATGCAGACCAAAAGAGCATTCGCTGTTCTAAGCCCCTACTCTACGAAATTCGATCGTTACACGAAACGCGATTCGTTGATTTCGTAGAGTTAGAGATAGAACAGCGAATGCTCTTTTGGTTTGCATGCACCTTTACTAGGTTCGTGGTCTGCGGCCGAAACGTCGGGATGAAGTTAAATTTAATTACCTATTATACGCGATATAGTCAGTTTTAGATAGGTACATAGATTTATAACAAATTGTAGGAAATATCCACTTAATATTATTGTTCGACTAGTTCGTTAATGATATTGATAATTGGGTCAAAATTCTTTTCGTTGTCTTGTTTCATACCACTCTGTCACGCTGTTAGTTGCTCTTTCGACTCAGTATATAAAAAAAACCGGGGCACTTGTATTTCTTTTTCACGCTTGATTTTAATCCATACATCAGAAATTGAAAACAAAACATCATCTCATACAAAAATCACCACTGCGTCACGTTTTTTAGGGACACAAAATAAAACAACGAAAGAATTTTGACCCAATTACTAAGTACCGTTTGATACTGAATTGGTGTTTTTTTTCTAGTTTTACAGGCATACGCCTTCCTCGTGATCCGAAGCTACTACTACAAGATGGAAACAACTGGCAAGGGAGTCACATACACCACTGCATAAAAATTAACAAGACCTTTAAAATACTGTCACAGTGAAGGTGGATTTAGGCCGGCCATACACATCCGGAATCAGAATATGAATTAATATTCTTAATTCATATTATGAATTCATAACGCACAGATTTGCATACAATTAAGCAGTTGACCACACACATTCAGATTTTTTCAGATTGATCTCACAAAGTTTATCTGACATGCGTTATGAATTCAGAATATAAAAATTTCAGAACGCACGTCTTTCATACAATATCGAGGACCAACACACACATTCTGATTTCAGATTATGAATACATAGACAAAACGTCGTTCTGTATGTCTAATTGTCTATGCTTAGGTTGTCAATGTCACGATCACGTATTTGTCTTCAGACGTTTTCGCAAGACAACTGTCAAGTGCCAATCTGAAATCTGAATGTTAATTATGAATTCTTACTCTGATTCCGGATGTGTGAGGCAAGAGAACGGAATAAGATTATGAATTCATATTATGAATACTTACTCTGATTCCGGATGTATAAGGCTGGCCAGACCAAAAGGTGCGTTCAGAACAAAAGAGCATTCGCTGTTCTATCCCCCGCTCTACGAAATCAACCAATCACGTTTTGTGTAACGATCGAATTTCGTAGAGTGGGAGGTTAGAACAGCGAATGCTCTTTTGGTCTGAACGCACCTAAACGAGCGAATGCTCATTCTATCCCCCACTCTACGAAATTCGTTCGTTACACAAAACGTGAAACCGGAGATAGTGCAATACCGCGTAACTAACACGTGCAGATAAAGATTAGATTCAATATAAGTATATTTGAAATAAGAATCTTATTGACATGTGTTAGATATGCGGTATTGCACTATGCCCGACGAAACGACGAAATTCGTTGACTTCATAGGATATTTGATTTCGTATACGGTCTTCATAAGTTATTCGATTCCGTAGCGGGGGATAGAATGAGCATTCGATCGTTTGGTCTAAATCCACGTTCATAGGTTATTTTACAAAATGCATGGACTGGGTCTAAAAAAATCTCTTTTGTTCGTTAGTTAGATTAAGGAAACATAATTTATCTCTATAATATGTTAATGATATAAAAAAATGGGTCCAGGAGTGAATACCTACCTCGCAAAATAGCTACATGGCAAAAAAACTACAACGCTAATTGTCTATATCGCCATAAAACCTACAGAGAAAGTTGTCTACCTCGCAAAATGTACACACAGCAGAAAGCCCACGTTAAAGAAAACCCACTACTCTTAAATGTCTCCTTAGTATTAAGACTATATTGGTAAATGACTCTGTCGCAAAATGACTACTTTTTGAATATATGGTCAACAAACATATTTAATCAAAAATGATAATTTATTTTATGCTTCTATTATATTTTTATTTATTTTGTAATGTAATTTCTGGCGGAGGCCTACAACCAAAAGTGGTTGCTAGTGGTGATTGTGATGTGTCAAAAAAAAGCTTAATATCGAAAAAAGTTTTCACATTGATTTTAACAGTACCTAATAATCAAACACCGGTTTCGCGGGGGCAAATCTGTACTGACGTTTAATAGTGCGAGGACACATTAAACTAATTGTATTATTTGATATCGATAAAAATGTCGTACAACCGTTGTGTGATTTCAAGAATTTTAATGAAGAAGGAAACTACATACGCAAAAATAAACTCTTTGTTGAATTAACTATCTGTAATATTTAATATAATATTCATAATATACAATTAACATTTTTTCTACATTTTAAGACTTTAATCTTCGTCGCCTGGGTGACAATATCCATTTTAGCCAACTAAACGATCTTTCTAGGTCAACTGTAGTAATTGGAGCAAATTCAAACATTTTATATTTAGTTTTGATGAATTTCTGTTTTATGACTCAGTTCTATTTCTTTTCCGGATACTTTTTTCTTGCGTGGCATTTTTAGCCGCCTTAAGAAACAAAAAGGTAGATTTAATTGATCGGAATGCAAAATAATATTGCTGTAGGTACTAGATGAATTATTATTATTATTATTATTTATTATTTCTTGTAATTCAGGCAGACAGTTGAGACAACTGATGGTGCCTGTATCCAATGCAAGATGGTCACATTTTCAAGATGTATTTTTGGACATGTGCTTATCCAATCTGTTTTTGAATTGGTTGATGCTGAGAGCTGAAACTACATCCTCCGGGAGTTTGTTCCAAGTATTGACCACTCTGTTACTCAAGAAGTGTCTGTGGGGGTTGCTGTATGACCTGCGAGCGAGCAATTTTAGGTGATGACCCCTGAGACGATTATTATTGTGGCGCGTATAGATGTTGTGGAAATCTTTCAGATTATAGTGTCCCGTTAGAATTTTAAATGTCTCAATTAGGTCACCACGTTCTCTGCGTTGCTTCAAAGTTGTAAGCTTCAGTTTCTGTAATCTCTCGTCATACGGTTTGTTCTTTAGTTTTTTTGGCAGTTTGGTGAAACTTCTCTGTACCTTCTCGAGCATCTCAATATCTTTAACAAAGTATGGACTCCAGGTTTGAAAACCATACTCCAATAGAGGCCTAATGTATGTCTTATAAATCTTCAGCACCATCTCCGGCGTCAGACATCTAAAAGCCTTCCTCGTGAGGTAAATTAAGCTTCTCGCTTTCTTTACTATTGCAGTGATGTGTTCCTCCCACTTCAGGTCTTCAGATATCTTGACGCCCAGATCCATTTGTACGTTGACAGTGTGTAGTGCAGTTCCTTCTAGGTTGTAGGTTAAGCGAGGATTACGATTGCCTATGTGGAGTACAGTACACTTGGAAGAGTTGAGTTTTAAGAGCCATTTCTTGGACCAGTCTGCGATGTTATTTAAATCGTCCTGTAGTTGATCGTAATCTTCCAATGGGTTAGCATAAAGTTTAGTATCATCAGCAAACGTAGTTACACTGCAATTTAGGCAATATGGCAGGTCAAATGTGTATAATATGTAAAGTACAGGGCCCAGAACGGAACCCTGAGGTACTCCACTAAGAATCTCTCGTTGCTGTGATAAGGTTTCGCCAACTCTCACTTGAAAGGTTCTTCGTCGTAAGAAACTCTCTATCCATTTAAGCAATTTCCCTCTAATCCCAACATGTTCCAACTTGTGAAGAAGCCTTGTTGTGGGCACTTTATCAAAAGCTTTTTCATAATCAAGGTAAATAACGTCAATTGGGTCTCTCACGTTGAAACTTCTAGTCCAGGAGGATAGGCAGGACAGTAAGTTAGAGACTGTCGAGCGGTGTGGACAAAACCCATGCTGTTGGTCACCTATCACATTGTGCAGAGTTATGAAGTTCCTAATGTGCTTCACTACTATTTTTTCCATGACTTTACAAGGTACGCTGGTAAGGCTTATCGGTCTGTAGTTTGATGGATGCAACTTGTTCCCCTTCTTAAATATCGGGGTTACATTTGCTATTTTCCACAGCTCGGGTAGAACTCCTGTATCATATGAAGTCTGCATAATGGATGCCAACAGATCAATTAATATGTCGCAATTCTGTAGCAGAATAACTGGAATATCATCCGGTCCTGGTGAGGAGTCTTGTTTTAATTCTCTTATAGCACTCTTGACCTTATCACTAGAGAAAATTATGTCCGGGATCGTATCTTCAATTCTTAGGGATGGTTCTAAATTAGGCAATTGATCATAAGGTTCTACTTGAAAAACACTAGCGAACTGGTCTGCAAATGCTTCAGCAATTTCAGGGGCACGGTTTACTGTGTTGCCTTGAGTGTCAACGATAACGGCAGGTATGCTCACCTTTGTAGTCACTTGTTGACGTATGTAAGAGTAAAACTTTTTCGGACCTGCTTCTAGCAAATTTGTTTCATATTTAATTCTACTTGTTTTACTAAGATTTGTTAGCTTGTTGTTTGCTTTCCGGTATTCTTTATAGGATTCATCCAGCCCAGTTAGAACATATTTATTCCAAAGTGCAACTATTCAGTGCAAATTATTCAACGATTCAATGGTTATAATATTTTCTTCGGTTACCGCGAGGATTACTCATGAAATAAAACTATGAAAACGGATAAACTCGCGTATATTAACTAATTTTAACTTCATTCCGACGTTTCGAACACTTTACAGGGTTCGTGCTCTGCGGATGACTACTCCGATCCCTGTAAAGTAACCCTGTAAAGTGTTCGAAACGTCGGAATGAAGTTAAAATTAGTTAATATACGCGAGTTTATCCGTTTTCATAGTTTTATTTCATGATTCAATGGTTGTCAAAAGTGACTCGATATAGTCAATGACAGATATCGGTTTGCACATAGTTAAACGTATTCCAACTTAGCCATTAGTTTACTTATGATAATGATTGTTAAAACAATATTTTTATGGATATCGATAAACTAAGTCTATATTTAATTAATCACTAGCACTGGTACATTTTTGCCCCCGCGAAACCGGTGTTTGCTAATAATACTTTGAAGTAATCCTACATGCTTAATTTACTCAATACAAGTACTAGCCACTTGTAATGAAGTGTCATTAGTGTTATATAAATCGTCGAATTCATAATTCAAAACCTGAAACAAATTACAGTCATAACATAATGTCATAAGACAGTTTTCTTCTCCGTTAGCAGTCATTGTGATAGAAAATGGCCCAGGATAAAAAAATAAGTTTTATTACTAATCAAAAAGGGAAACCAGCTCTTCTTTACAAAGGTCATCGCTATAATTTTGGTAAGACAAATCCGAGCGGTACCAGTTTATGGAGATGTGTAAACAGAGACGAATGTTCGGCTTCAATCTCCCTAAATGAAAAGAGGGACGAGATTATCAGACAAAGCCACCACAGTTGTGCATCGCATCGCGAAGAAAATAAAAGAGCTTTGATGATGGATGCCTGTCGGCAAGAGGTATGTACGAATATGGAACCTGTCAAAAATTTTTTTGAGAAACACGTGCTAAAGCATCAAAGTAAACTACCGTATACTTTATTGATGCCATCTTATTCTGAAAAAAAGGATAGCCTATATAGAGCAAGAAAAGCTTCTTTAGGTTTACGACGTACGGAATTCAATTACATTGAAGATGTAAAGATACCGAAATTACTAGCAACTGATTTTATGGTAGCTGATAGTGGTGAAGATGACAAAATTCTGGTGTTTTGTTCGAAAATTGCACGAAAAACTAAAATGTCCGCTGTAAACAGATGTTTCTTTGGTGATGGCACCTTTAAAAGGTGCTTAAGCCATTCAAGCAATTTTTTTCTATACACGTGGATTTAAACAGCTGTGAAGAGTATACCAACGTAATACCAATCATTTATGCCTTACTACCGGACAAAACTGAACTAACTTACAAAAGGTTGTTTACTATCATTAGAGACATACTAAACTTCAACATAGAGAAATTTAAGTGCGATTTTGAACCAGCTCTGATGAATGCATTCAAATCAGTGTTTCCCCAGGCGGCTGTAACTGGTTGTTACTTTCATTTTAATCGGGCCATATGGAAAAAAGGAGACGAACTCGACGTTCCACACAAGAAGACGATCAGGTTATCTTCAAATTTACCGCTCTTGCCGATGGGTTACACAGAAGAAGGTTGGAATTGTATAGTAGAACAAGCTCCCACAGATGATGCAACGAAAAAATTTATAAAATATTTTAAACGACAATGGCAAAAATCTTTTTCAGTGATATGTTGTGGGGAAGAAAGACACAGAACAAATAACACGTTGGAAAGCTGGCACAGGCGAATGAACACTCGTGGGGTACAAGGCCACTTTAATTTTATTTTTATATATCCTTAGACAAGAAGCTAAGCTTAAGGATATACGTTTGAAGCAATTTTACTTCGAAAGGACACGCAGACTGCGACGTCATGTTCAGTTTGACAAGAGATATAAACATGAGATTTTAAGTTTGCAGCAGGGGAACATTAGCGTGTTGCAGTTCCTGGAAAATGTTTCGCGACTGAAATTACAAATATTGCGTCTTAAGAAATAATGTTTTTAATACCTAATAGTTGGTCATTTCTTTATTTATTTATTGAACCATAATTACGTAACATTACAGCTAGCGCCAAAGCGTTACATAGATTCTTAATCTAATCTACTTGCTACTTACTAACTAAATTAAAAACTACCTTAATACTAATTACTATTTATACTGCTCCCTTTCGAGCACTCCCTTCCATGCTGACATCAGTCTCGCAATCCCTGTCACGAACAAATCACACTCAGGTAGTGCCGCGAGTAGCGAGTTGATGAGCGCAGTCGCGCGCAGTACGGGGGAGTGCATGCGCAAACGGGTGCGCGTGCGCTCAACGGCTAGCAGAGGCGGTCGCCTCCGTCTGCTACAGAACTCATCGGGTGCAGATAATTTCAGGAATTTTTCCAAAAGGCCAACACAATCCATCTTACATCTCAATATCCTCACCACAAAGTTTACCAGTCCCAGATTTCTGCGAAGCTCAAGTGAGTCATAGCCTAAGTGACCCTGAAGAAATCTGGTCGGATACATGAAGGGGTAATAGAAATGAACTTTCTTGTATAAGCTTCTAAGGAATCTTTTTTGGACCTGCTCTAGCATGAGTATATACTTTTTCTCATGGGGGCTCCATACCACGGCGCTCGACTCGAGTATACTTCTTACCAACGCTGTATAGAGAACACGCGTAGCGGCTGGCGTGAGCGAGACAGCGTTGCGTACTACGAATCCCAACCTTTGAAATGCCTTACGGGTAACATTTTGTATGTGTGACCGGAACGTTAGCCGTGAATCGAATGTTACCCCAAGGTCACGAACTTCCTCGACGCGGACCATTATCCTCCCTGCCATGCGGTAATCGAAGCAGAGCGACGAAGGAGAGAGGGAAAAGGTCATTATCTCACATTTATCGATGTTAAACAAGAGCCCGTTATCTACACTCCATCTGTAAACAGCATCGATGTCATCCTGGAGGTTCTTACAGTCGGCATTGTTTTTCACCGGCATGATCAACTTTACATCGTCAGCAAACAGCAGAACCGTAGATTTTTCCACAGCCTCAGGCAGGTCATTGATCAGGATCAAGAAAAGTAATGGCCCTAAATTTGATCCCTGACTAATACCTGATCGTGTTGTGTATGTTTGGGAGAGATAAGGGCCATACTTAACATATTGTCTCCTGTCTTTGAGATAACTTGAAAACAACTGCAGCAGGCGAGGAGTGAATCCCATTTTACCAAGTTTTAGTAAGAGAACGTCATTGTCCACCCTGTCGAAGGCTTTCTGGAAGTCTAGATAGGCGATATCAACCTGATAGTGATCGTCCATGTGACAAGAGAGAAGATCTACCAGTTCAACCAGGTTAGTGGTCACAGATCTTTTAGGTAAGAAAGCATGCTGTTGGCTGACGATGTAGGGCAGGCACTGTGGTAAAAGGTACTCGTGCATAACCATCTCGAACACTTTGGCAAGGGCAGACAGTATAGCGATGGGTCTATAGTTTTCCACCTTTAACTTGGAACCTTTCTTAGGGATCGGAGTAACACGGGATAGTTTCCATACATCCGGATACTCACCACCAGTTAAAATTAAGTTAAAAATGTGAGTGATTGCTTCAGCCAGGAAATCAATACACCCTTTAATTACAAACGCTGGGATCGCATCTGGGCCTGCAGACGTACCTGGTTTAAGCCGTTTAACGGCACGCCTGATTGAGTCGGTACTAATTACACGAATATCTACAAACCGTGCACTGGATAAAGTTGTAGAACTAGCTGGCCCTGGGTCAAGTTTCGGAGAGCCTGGGAGAAAAACCGAATGAAAATGCACAGCGAACGCATCAGCTGCTTCAGCTCCTCGATATTCTGAGCCTTCTCTCGTTACTACTGGCTCAAGTCCCCCGGGACTCCGTAGTGTGCTGACATACTGCCAGAACTGCTCAGGTTTGGTCGACAAAGCGTGAGATGCGTTAGTTGTGTAGACATCATACGCTTTTTTGATATCTTGTTTAATTTTTAAGCGTAGAATCTTAAATTGTTTCTGTACAAGTTCGTTTTTGGTTCGCTTCCATTCTTTATGGAGGCGGGATTTTAGTTCGATGTCGCGAATAATAGTTTTAGTGTAATAAACGGGATAGCTGCGGCTACGTTTTTTTGAGCGTATTTTCTTAGGGACGCATACATTGAAGACGTTGTACATTTTTTCATTAAATACAGCAACTGCGAGATCAGCACTATCAGTTTTACGTACCTCGTCCCAATTTACAGCGCGTATTTCGCAGTAAAGACGGTAGCAGTCAGCCTTTTGGAAATTCCAGTCCTTCGAACTGTCAGCATTTGAGGGTTCTAATAGGGTTGCTTTTTTTGAAAACACATATTGGACAGTTAAGTGTAGCGGTGGATGATGCGTATCTATGGGGACAAGCTCATCGCCCGGGGCTACGCACCGCACACGCACTGCGCTCTCCAAATCTGCATCTGTCAGCAATACGTCAAGCATTCTATTGTTTATATTAGTTATACAATTGTAGTCACATAAATTGCATACAGATAGAAGATAAGAATACGAATCACAAACATTTTGAGTAGCACTATACAAATTCAGATCACCCACTATTACAATTTTGGTACTAGGAAACATTCCGGACAGTTTTTCAACATTGTTAAACCAGTTAATATACACATCATCCTGAGCTCTAGGCGGTATGTAAACTACACACACATACAAGCTGTGGCCGTTAGCAGTGAACTTGGCCCAGAGTTCCTCCACCAGCGGCGATTCGAGGTGCGGCAGGCGTTCCAGTGATGCAGGCGCGCGCGCTGTAAGCAACACGCCGCCGCCCGTGCGTCCTTCTCGGTCCCGTCGCAAGACACTCCAGTCGCCACAGCATAGTTCTGCATCGTTTACAGAACTATCCAGGTTTGTCTCCGTAGCGGCCACTATTTCATATGAGTCTGACAACATGAGATTTTGCTTCCAGTCGAACAGTTTAGTTTTCAACCAACGTACATTTTGGTAGTACATATTTAAAGTCAATGTATTTCTGGGACTTGTCAATTTACTTGATTCCTTAAGATTGGTTGTGTCTTTCAAGCCGAAATAACCATTTCTCCACAGAAAATCCTTTTGGCCAGAATTCAGGACTCAAACAAGTATCGATCATATCTACTGGCACGCCTATTTTGAACGAATTGTAGTCATGTTGTCTCTTAGCTACAATTTTTTTCACTTGGTATAAGTCAGACTGGTTTTTCTGATTCAAGTAGTCTATGACGTTCTGTTCGGTAGTAGATAAGTTTGCACCCCATACATGCAGGTACCTCAATCGCTCGGCGGCTCCCAACAAGATACTGTCCTCACCGCTACCTCTAATAATTTGTTTGTTGTTTCTATTTTTACTATGAGAGTTTACATTAGAGGGTGGCAGCGGATCCACCGGGTTGTCATGAGTATAGCTAGTGTTCTGTTCATTACGTTCTACAGGAGTACTAGAGCTCAAAGTATCTACGGTGTTAATCTTAGTTGAGTTTGCATTAGCGCTACGTTTGTTGCGCCTGGCACGCTTAGAAACTATGGGAGCAGGAGGTGGTTTGAATGAAGTCGTTGCCTTTGGGGCAGTTATTAAAGGTTGTTGAGTTGTGCGTGCATTTTCGACAGTATTTATAGTCGGCAGGACCGGGAAAGTTGTCCCATCCGGTCTTACATTTGCAGATTGACAATTCGGACATTTAGCACAAGGCGTTACTGTTTGCATCCAATTTTTGAGTAGAGTGCAAAGTTCGGTAATTTCTTGTGTAAAGGGTGTACTCTCGGTTTCAGTGTTAGGAAAATTAATAGAATTTACCTTTTCTTGTAGAAGCTGGTTTCTGTCTCTGATAGAGACCACTTCAGCCTGGAGCGACGCCATTGAAATTTCTAATTCATTGAACTTATCTTTCCATGTTTTCAAAGAGCTTTCCGTTTTTTCCAGCCTCACATATAACGTTGTTTTCATTTCTAGCATGTCCTGGGATAACTGGCGGAGCTGCTGCGATTTTTCGTTAATTTTCCCCAACAGAGATTCGGTGTCGATACTAATAATCGATGGCAGATGATCGCTATTTTCCGGTGGTGGTTCGTTTAATACGACCGAGGACTTAGGCGAGTTTGTTGTAGGTGTTTTCTTTATTAACTTACATTTAGGACAGCGCCATTTTTTGATGTTCATCGGCAGAATTTTTTTGAATTCTGCCTCGGTCAGTCCAGCGCACGCATAATGTAGTTTGTCAGAGCAAGTTGTGCATTTAATGCAATCTTTTAACAACAATTCTAGAGTACATTTGTTGCATTCCATTTTACTTTCCGGACCTCTTTAATCCGTAATGCGCTCTAGCTAGGTGTACACAAGGTGCCGTTTCCGCCGAAGGCCGCGTACCGCTACAGTTTGCGCGCTGTGCGTATCGTCGGCACAAAGGTCTTAAGCGCCGCAGGATTTCTTGCACCGTCCGCGTTCTTATCACCAACTGTCGAACCAGTTAAGTTAAAACTGACGGGTAGCGTTGAATAGTAAATTAAAGTTAAATTCGTTATTTTTACTATTTGGCACTAGCTATAGTAAAATAATTTAGCACAGTTATTAGTTTATTTTCACTTCGACACTTAGTGTAATTTTGTAGTCGAATGGGACACTATTCACTCCGAATTTTAATTAACTGTGGGAGAGCACCAACACAGAGATGTTTACGTTGCGGGTCGTATGTACCTATGTACGATATGCTATGCTTTATGTTTAAGACGAGTTGTCATGAATTTCTTTTTGAATTAAATATTATTTTTAAAGTAATGTTTTTGTTGACAGTACATATAGTAGTATTTCAAGAAGTAGTCATTTTGCGACAGAGTCATTTACCAATATAGTCTTAATACTAAGGAGGCATTTAAGAGTAGTGGGTTTTCTTCAACGTGGGCTTTCTGCTGTGTGTACATTTTGCGAGGTAGACAACTGTAGGTTTTATGGCGATATAGACAATTAGCGTTGTAGTTTTTTTGCCATGTAGCTATTTTGCGAGACCCAAGTAACAAAAGCGAATCTAAAAAGGGGATATTAGATATCTAATAGACTTTGATTTGATTGTCTACCATAAGAGTAAAATATCCCCCAAGCTATCTTCAATAACGCTTATAGATAGTCTATAGTAAAGTGGGCACAACCTTGTAACTATTCATAAGACTCCCTCTAGAAACCACGAATAGACAGAGTTTAGCGTTAAACATTTTCAAATAGTCTTAAGGCATTCTTCTAGAGTCTTTCTATACTATTTATAGACCACAATGTGCACTAGTAGATAGTTAATAGATAAACTTTAGACATAAACAGAAGTACTTACCTGAGAAGTTTTAAAACCAAATGAACTCAACGCTACCAGCTTTAAGAAAGATTTTAATAGAAATAGACAACGATACGTATAATGGCGCAGATCTCAAAAGAATAATGCTAAGGTAATATTACAACATGGCGTGACAAATTTCTAACTTCTTATTTCATAGTTTTCATCGGCTAATACTGATACCTAAACACGCAAAACTTAGTGCGGATGAAAGTTTCTCGCGGAATTTGTGTAAAACTCTCTTTAAATAAGAGCGCCCGCTTGAATTGTAATATTAAATAAATAATTAACCAAATATAAAAATATTTTAGTAAAAAAAATTTTTTTGGATTGTGTTTATATGTTTAAGCCATTTGTTTTATTCATAAAATTGTATATTAAAAAGTATAGGATGATTGTTACAGAGAATACATTCATAAAAGTACAAAAACAAGCCAAAAAATAGTTCGCTACAATAATTTCACAAAATATTAGGCAGTAAAAATGGCGTCTAGTTAAACTTGTCTATAAAAATGATTTCTTTAGAACAAACTTTCTAAAGAATAATCTGTAGTACGGCTCTAGAAAATGACAAGACAATTTTTACTTTTTGCATACTAAAGTTCCTAGTCGAGGAATAAACTGGTTTATGAGTGGTTTAAGATTACCTATAAACTGACATTTTTGTAAACTGTTTTAACTTCTCACAGTATTTCTAGACATCCAGCAGAAAACTGGCATTTTGAGTGCGTTACGAATCATTTTGGATGGATTAATGCAGAACCAATAAAAGAAAACAAACGACTTTAAAATTCATTAACATCTGAAGGTTTGCAATAAGTTCATTAAGGGATTTTATTGAAATAAGCCAGAATTCAATTTTAGAGATTTTGGACGTAGGTAATCCATTAATGTTAATATCAATATACACTATTTTGCTTTCTGAGAAATTTATTCTTTAGTCCATATTCACCATTATGCCAGTATTCACCATTACCGATTTTTTATTTCTATTGTTCTTGGGGTTTGCCGGCCCCGTATTATAAAGTTACAAGTTACAGGAACCTGTAATGCACTGTGATCTATTACAAGGTCGCGTTTTATAAAGTTATATTTTACAATTTTGCTGTTTGCCTCTCTTTCTAGCCAATAAGTGCGTGCGTTAGAGAGGTAAACAGCGAAATTGTAAAATGTTACTTTATAAAACGCGACCCAGGTGTTTTATAAATACACAAGTAACATCTACTGGCGAGATGGACATCATTATTTAAAAATAAAAACTGTCATAAGTAATCGTATCCTTATACGAAAATCAGGCCTACTACCGTGAAAATCGAAAATCGTAATATTCGAGAATGTCATTCCAACGAAGGCGTCATTATGGCCCGGCCACGACATTGGTCTAAGGCGACCGTCGATCGGCTTAGCGGAAAATCATACGTGCGAGAGGGAGTTCCCATATCGGCATCCCGCTCCAACTCATGGGTTCGCTCGCCGCCGGTCGCCTTAGACCAATGTCGTGGCCTGGCATTTAGATTGACTACAATAGTATTACGAGCGAACGTATGTTGTTAACGAAATGCGGTTACAGGCAGCTACAAGTGCAGTTTTCCCAGTTATTTATATAGACTCAAGACGTATGACAGTTTTTGTTACAAGTCTACCTCATATACACTTGTTATTTACAATATTTTTATAAAACGCTTGTTCGATTATGAGTTTAAAATTAATATACTCCCGTATTTTTGTCTATGGTTGAGCTGCTGGCACTTGTACCTAAAATTGTAACATACCTACGAACCTACGTAATACTTTTATAAAACTCAAATTGTAAAAAACGGAGCAAGTGTTGCCAGTAAACGCCTGTAAAATTGTAACCTGTTACTTTACAAAACTGAGTGTTCTGTTCTGGGATCTTTTGTTAGATCGGTTTTAAAATTATTTATTTTTTGAAACAAGTCCTTCAAAGCCATGTTATACCATGCATTGCTCACCACTGGCGTAGATCATGTTTGAAGTAATGAGGGTTTTTGATACTTTTTTTGCCGCTATAGAGCGGTGAGATGACAGCAATGTGGCCTAAGGTTCGACGAACTATCTTAATAAATCATCATCATCATCATCATCATCATCATCATCATATCAGCCGAAAGACGTCCACTGCTGAACATAGGCCTCCCCCAAAGATTGCCACAATGACCGGTCCTGCGCCACCCGCATCCAGCGGACTCCTACGACCTTCACCAGGTCATCGGTCCACCTTGTGGGGGGCCTACCCACGCTACGCCTTCCGGTACGTGGCCGCCACTCAAGAACCTTCCCACCCCAACGGCCATAATAAATACGCGTATTTAATTTTATACTTATGTTTAGGTTTATTTATTCATAAAACTAACCATTTAGGAATATTTTTATCTAAAAGAAATTATTCCATGTCAATTTTCATGGCATGAACAAAGTTCTAGTAATTTTATTTAGTACCAATAACTTTGCGCCCGGCCCCTTATTATTTAGAGCTTCTTAGAGCTTAGAGATCTTTAGTTCGGCGACCGTTTACTAGTCGTAATCCATTACAACACAAATACAGTAGAATTTCGATATTTTATGTGTAGTGCCTATGAATAATATGAATCTGACAGCTGCTTGGACCTCATGCCTACGTACCACTGCCTAGTGGCAGAAAAAATATTGAAAACTCTAATTGGATCGATCGTCATGGTCATTTGTGGTGTTTTCATCCGACTCACTTTTTTTACTCCTATCACTCGTAGCAGTAAAGTACACATAATTTAAAGCATTTTCATAATATTGTGATGTTGCAGCAAAGCAAACACTAAGTTTTGTAGGTATTTTCTGTGTTATGAGGAGAATCACACGAAAATTGCAATTCGGTATTGGAATTCGTGCCTGTGCCACCGCCAAAGCCAAAAAATCTGTTGGTGTTTTAGGAGTTAAACTTTATAACACGTTGCCTGCTGACAGAAGAAGTATCTCGAATAACACTGCATTCGCCAAACGGCTTAAAAGTTCATTATTAGAGGCCGAGGCTGCCACGGATGTAACTGAATTTCATGAACTTGAATTATTTTGTAGTAAAAGGGGGCAAATTAAAAAGATATGGGTTCGTATTGTTGCTCGCTCATAGAAAATTTTAATCCATGTTACTCCATCAACGAATTAAGCAATAGGATGTCGTTGATCCATACTCAATCATTATTTAAATTTTATTATAAAAGTAATTATTTCATGAAATTGATTTATTAGGAAGTTTCTTTTTGAATACTTCACCTTATCTTAATGATTTAATGTGTATATTTCTGCCTTTTTAATTGTAATTCATAATGTTGAAATTTGTATTTATAGTCTAATAATGTAATTTACATAAATAAATAAATATCTTGGGACATCTTACACAAATCAACCTAGTCCCACGGTAAGCTCAATTAAGGCTTGTGGTGTCGGTACCAAGCGACGATATATATAATAGATATATACTTAGATACATACATAGCCACGACCAAGGAACAAACATTTGTGATATATAAGTACACAAAGAATGCCTTCGCCGGGATTCGAACCCGGAACCTCCAGCTTCGCAGGGTCACTACCAACTAAGCTACAGAGGCTGAGGCTTAGATACATCCACGTGTAAACAAATATTATGTAATTTTGATGTGTAATTATCTTTATGAATAAATGAATATGAAAATGAATTTATCTATTTTTTTTAATTTGCTGAGCCTCCGACGAAAGCCATCAGATCTTTTCTTTTTTTTACTGTCTCCATTACATAAAGCCAGCCGATCTAGTAAAATTGCATTTATTTACGTTATTTTTAAGCAAATAAACCCTGGAAACACTATTTCACTAACACATTATAAGACTTTCTGAAAGATATCTACAAAAGTAGTTTCTCTAGACTTTAGTCTTTTTATAAACAAACATAAGAGTACCACTAGCAAATACGGAATATCTGTAGAAAGTTAAATCTTAACATTTACCAACTTATCTAATAAAATACTGGAAAATAGGTGCCTTTAGGCTTTATTAGCAATTTATAGAAGATTATACCTTAAGATAATCGTTATAGCTAAAAATGTACTTAAAATAAGTGTTCTATAGAGCAAATCATCTAAAAAAAATCAAATATGAGAGAAAACGCACTATAAGTATACATTTTCTTCATAGAAACCATTTATAGAAAGCCCTTATCTAAAAATAAACTACGAATAGACTATCAATAGATAAATTCGTTTTAAGCCTTCAGGCCCATGTTACTTGGGGAGGTAGGTATTCACTCCTGGACCCAAAAAAATACGTGTCAAATAATTTTTGGTAATCTACCTGACTTTGGGGGCTATTTCATTAATATTGATTTTCTAATAAAATCGTTTTTCACTGCTGGCAGTAACTGACTTGAATCCAACTCCGACGAACTAAGTGTTGTATTTTCATTGCGTAAATATGTCTTAATGAATTATTCTTTCAGATTTTCATAAATGATTTAATAAAGTAATAATTTAATGTCTATAAATGTGTTCACATATTTGAATTAAGATCTGAAATCGAATTGGAGATCAAAAATGTAAACAAATGGGATACCACTACAAAAAAATAATCGCGAGAGGTGGGTGCAAAAATCATTGAAATATTTATGAAAAATGCGTATTTACAGTCACTGACGGTACGTATAATTTTTAAATATTTTACAATTTTTTAATATAGGTAAAACATTATTTTTTAATGATACATTTCTCTAGTTTTAATAATATGTAAGGTGTTTAATTTATACTACTGGCAATGATAAGAAATCTTAAACATTTGGTTCGAAGTTATAACAGTAACTAGTTTATTCGTAATTTAATATGGTAACTACACTAAAAACCATTTAAGAGGGTTCGCATCTATAACTATGTACTTAAAATATCAATACAAGATGGTGCTCCAAATGACTGTTTTGGAATTCTTAAAAACTCCTAAAATTTAGCAATACAAAGTACATTAATACAGATTTTAGTATTTTTAACTACAAATCAATCGTTTTCATTTTTTAATCGAAATGGATTCGTTTGTAATAGATGAAGACTAGAATTCGTTCCCCAACAATCCCCAAACAAGATTAAAAACGTTAGTTTTCAAACATTGATTATGTTGATAATGATTACTTACATCACTCTAATAAATTTTCTAGGTATTATTTTATTTATTTTTGTAATAAGAAACCGTTTTTTACAGTCATGTCCAAAAATATGTGATAATAATAATAACGATTGTGATACTTGTGCATCGAACACACTTTGACTTTCGCGTATCTACATCTACACATAAAACATTGTCTTAGGTTTAGTACCTGTAAGAATAGTTGTAAGTGTGGAAATAAATAAAATAAAATAAAAAACCAACATCAAAATGCGACGACGTTAATTTACAAAGGTGTTAAAAAATACATTCGATGTAAAACGTTTTATACCCCTGGAATGTCACTTTAACATTGACTTTATCATGTCATGTCATTGTCATAGATTGTTTACATTTTTGATCTCGAATTCCATTTCGGAGCTTAAATAGGTTTTCCCCTTGATAGTATGCAGTTATCTCGAAAATTTAAAATTCTTCATCTGTCTCTGTCACTCTAAAGAAGGCATCATGTGTTGACAGAGATCGATGCTTGAAACATACGTTTTTCTAAGTTCGCGGCAAACTTACGTTACATCGCATGTGATTAGTAAATACTTTTAGTCAAGTGTAACTACATCACAATTTCATAATGTTTAAAAACATGTCACATGCAACATATTTGTCGTCGTAACATATTTATATAAGAAATTCATTGGTATTTATACACTTGACAGCACATTTAAAATACCTGTGTGTTATTAAATCAATCACAATCAGGGGCCTATTTCTCGAAAGCTTGTAACTTGTAATACTTGTACAAGCGGAAGTCCTTATCTAATTAAAAGTGTCAAAAAGACACTTCCACTCGTATTACAAGTTACAAGCTTTTGAGAAACAGGCCCCAGTTGCAGTAGGTACCATGAATTTGCAAGTAAGACCGGATTTACACCTGTAAGTTCTTACGTAAGTTACGCCAGTTACGGACGGAGCTATACTAACGAATGAGATGTAAATATCACTATCTCATTCCTTGATATAGCTCCGTCCCTATAACTTAAGTAAGAACTCACAGGTATAATCCCGGCCTAAGGCACTGGTCTCACCGCGAGCTACTAAGCTATGAACTATCGGCTATAATCACGAACAAAATATACACACACCCGTGTAAATAAAAGAGACACGGCGATACTCGCCCGGCGGTGATAGCTGGGCGAGTATCGCCGTGTCTCTTTTATTTACACGGGAGTGCGTATCTTTTGTTCGTGTTTATAGCCGATAGTTCATAGTTTAGTAGCTCGCGGTGAGACCAGTGCCTAAGGGTTGCGTTAGCATTTACTCCCTACATAAAGCGGTCTATCAATGTCATGGTATTAAATGAAAACTAGTTTATGTGGTTAATTTCGGACAGTGGGAAAAACCCAAAAGCGGTTTAACACATTCAATGCGGTAGGTCTTTGGACCCCTTACAAAGTATGGTTAATTACGAGTTAAGCTATAGGTAATTGCCGCAGCGACGGTGTTAAAACGGGGTAGGGGGAAATAAAATTGCATTCGTCGTTAAATTAGCATTTTGATAACAAAATGTGATCTCAAACATTGGGGAATGCCGAAAGCGGATTTACATGGGATAGTCGGATTGTCGATAAATTAACATTTTTGCAATGATCTTGATCTGCAAGGGATTCATATCGGGGTGTTTCTTGGTGCTGAACTTCATTAGGGACTTGACGTAGGTAGTTGGAGTGACTCCAAGGATCGTCAGTGCTGTCCTTCAACAGGGAGGAGGCTGGAAAACGAGTCATTTTTAAACGCAAGTGTCAAATATAGATGTATAGCAATTGTCAGTAGAATCTGAAAAAAATCTAAGCACACCTAAAAACTTGCATTATTCCATAATCACCTGCGACCATATAAACATGGACGTCTAACGCCAGCTCGAAAATGCCCCCCAATTGTGCCAAGATGGGCAGGACATAGCGCTTTTATTAAAACCGCGCATATTTCGGCGCAACATCTTTGACAAATGTTTATAGAATAGCCAATCAAAACTTTGATGGACCAATCAGAATTATTTTTAAGGTTGACATTCAAATTCATCACCGTGATGCATTGACAAGGGGGTGACACTTGTCAACTAAAATTCAGGACCGTTTTTGAAAAGCAATTTAGTATGACGTGCGGCTTCCATGTTTTATTTGTTCGTAGATAATCACGCACACTTCTTGAACACAATCTCGATCCTATAACGTACTTAAAATCGTAAACCTTGGGTTCACATTCAGTTAAAATTATTTATATTTATTAGCATTAACTAACGCAAAAATATATCTGCGAGTTTCACGATATATGTCAAAGATGTCAAATGCTATGAAAAGTCAGCCATATTCGTTTACATTGTTTTAGATTCTACTGACGCTTGGTGTATATCGATGTTGTGTTCTCATTTGCGAGCCTTTTCAGTAGCATCTGTATGCTTAGCACATGATCGGCGCGACGGTATCTCGCCGCGAGATAGACTATCTGTCGCTCTTTTGTTAATATAGCTAGTAAGGGACAGGAGATCTATTTCGCAGTGACAAACTGTCGCACCAATCATGTGCTAGGCCTACTGAATAAGAATAAAGAATAAAGAATAAAAAAGTTTTATTGCCCAAATTACAGAATACAAAACAATAAAAAAAAAACACAAGGAATGTAGCAAATATATGAACAAGGAATGTAGCAAAGAAAAACGAAATAAAAATAAAAACTAAATAAAAAAAAAAATATAATAATAAATAAAAATTGCTTTGAATAGGTATGGGCAATAGGTACCAGTCTCAGCATAAGCTAGATATGTGAAGTATATTCACTTACCCAGCGCTGATTTTCAGACAGGTCCTTCTTAAACTAAGTTACTGGACGCATATACATAAAATTCGTTAAGATCTACTGCCCTTGCTCAACTACTTTTAAAGTGCAGATTTAGATTGTTTGGAAGTCAGCCGAACTGTTTAAAAATTTCGGGCATTTATTGTCTGTTGCTCCAGCAAAGACGTCATTAGTGTGACGAAGACGAATGATGGAAGTTTTTTTGTCGGTTTCGGTGTCTGCCTCCCTGTCA
The DNA here is from genome assembly GCA_025490895.1 of Thaumatotibia leucotreta. Taxonomy (NCBI): domain Eukaryota; kingdom Metazoa; phylum Arthropoda; class Insecta; order Lepidoptera; family Tortricidae; genus Thaumatotibia; species Thaumatotibia leucotreta. The sequence continues at coordinate 95,169 of JALPQI010001163.1, read as the reverse complement.
CACTCACGGATGAATTTGCAAGTGTAACAGAGATACAATACGATAAATACATATTTAGTAGGTACCCACCATGACTTTTTGGCACGTGTCCGGATTTATAACGAGCTTAGGTATCCTAGTCTTCTCAGCGCAGCAGCCGAGACAGTGCAGTATCTGCTCCATGCGGCGACGGAGGCAGTTTATCTTGAGGATCACTACCTTACTTCTGTTTCTGTCACTCCAACAAAGCCGTCATTAGTATGACAGGGATGCTGAAGTTCGCGGCAGTAGTTCTTGGTCTTCTCTCCACAGCAGCGTAGCAATTGCATCAGGGTGCTTAGCCAAGTTGCCAAACGCTAGCGCTTAATCGTCAATCGTAAGCGAAAGGCAGCTAACTGTCTTTGTCGCACTAATATGAAAGAGTGACAGAGAGGGAAAACTACGATACGCTACTAAGCGCTAGCGATTGGCAACTTGGCTAAGCATCCTGAAGAGCTATCGTATCGACGAGCTGCCTCCTTATCACACTTACGGATGAATTTGCAAGTGCAAGAGAGAGGCAATAGGTACTGAAGTTAATGATGTGCAAATTGCGGAAACTTTCAAAAGTGTAGGAAAATTTCCATCGAAACTTTCGAAAACATTTCAAAACCCGGAAATTTAAAAATTATTTTTAAACAGCTAATAACAAGGACGCGTTTCATGGAAATTTATATTTTCAACTAGCAAATACATGATATAATGTACAATCAAAAATTTTATGTCTTTCAATAAAGGACATGCTCGATAAATTTCTTAAATTTCCGAAATTGTCATAGTAAATTTCTATGGAAATTTATATGTACATTTATTGCAGGAGTATTGCGAGAACTAGAAAGTATGTTATAAAACCAAAAATAAACACTAACAACCTTGAACATCAACAAAAACATTGTGGACACCACTTCCTTACCTACTTCTTAAAATAAACTAACAAAAGCTATGTTGAGGATTTAGGTTTAAGACCCTAGCAAGCTAGTATGTAATCGAATTTTCGCAATTAATATTCTATCAGCAATTTTTCCTAGTTTTGTTTCAGGAAAAAAGGTATTCCTCCCTTACATTTTCTCAGCCGATTCGTATAAAAATGACTTAGACCAAATCCCACAGTTGTGTTTATAATTTGTCACTGTACCACTGCTTCGGTTAACTCTGCTATAACTACCCCCATCTTGTTTTTAGGGTTCCGTAGTAACCTAGGAACCCTTATAGTTTCGCCATGTCCGTCTGTCCATGGTCCGTCTGTCAGTCCATGGTCCGTCTGCCTGTCCGCAGCATAGGTTCATTGGCTATTAGTACTAGATTTTTGAAATTAGGTACAGGTTCGCATATTAATCATGCCGACAAAGTGGTACACTAAATTATAAAAAAAATCAGGTACCTCCCCTACACGTAAAATGGCGATGATTTTTTTATTTTACTGTATTCCTATAGTCGTTGAATAGGTCCTTCAAAAATAAAAATGGTCTCAAGAGAAAGTATTTTACTTAAATTAAACATTTTTGGAGATAACCGCTCCGGAACAATAAAAATCGTGACTTGTCCAAAAAATATGGAAAACATCATGAATATTGAGGTTAAAGAAGAACTATTTCGAACATAATGTTTTTGAATAACTACGGAACCCTACAGAGCATGGCCCGAAATACTCTTGGCCGGTTTTTTACGGGTAGATGTAGCGAAACTGTTACCATTTTCCCTTCACAAATTGAAAGTTTTGCACTGTAGGTAATTGAATACCTATAGTACGACTATAATATGCAGTTTATTAATCTATTTTTACTACAAAATAATGTAGAGATTTATGGAAATGAAATTTTCCGCGAAATATTGCGGAATAATTTCCGCGGAAATTATTGAAATTTATGAATTTTATCAAGTCTTGGCCAAACCTATAAAAACCGGTTATTATCAAAACCGGTGTTGTATAGTATGACTGTACTCGTTACTTACTCTGATATTTCTTTGCGTGGATAGGATTTCATTTTCATAAATTTCCATTGTTTTAAGGTCTGGAGAATGTTTCGGAAAAATTCACGAAAATTTCACTTGAGAACATTTCGCAACATAGGAAAGTTTCCATAGGCACATCATTAACTGAAGTAGAACCTGAATATCAACGCCTTACTTCTGCTTCCGTCACTCCAACAAAACCATCATTAATGTGACAAAGACGGATGCTCAAAGACCATTTCAAAGATCACGGCCGGCTTGGTTTCTTCTTGGTCTTCTCTGAGGAGGGCTTTAGTAGTTTTTGGTATTTTATCCACAGCAGCGTAGGAATTGCATCAGAATTGCTACCGTATCCACACGCTCCCTGTTACACTTACGGATGAATTAACAAGTGCAACAGAAAGGGTTTTAATAACTCACCATGACTTTTTGGCACGTGACCGGATCTCTAACGGGCTTAGGTCTGCTAGTCTTCTTAGCGCAACAGCCGAGACAGTGCAGTATCCGCTCCATGCTACGACGGAGGCAGTTTATCTTCTGGAGGATCATCTGCTCGTACTTCTGCTTTTGTCACTCCATCAAAGCCGTCATTAGTGTGACAGAGATGGATGCTGAAGTTCACGGCAGTAGTTCTTGGTCTTCTCTCCACAGCAGCGTAGGAATTGCATCAGAAGAGCTACCGTATCGACGAGCTACCTCCTTGTTACACTTGCGGATGAATTTGCAAGTGCAACAGAGAGGCAATAGGTACTGGAATAGAACCTGAATATCAATGCCTTACTTCTGCTTCTGTCACTCCAACAAAACCATCATTAATGTGACAAAGACTGATGCTCAAAGACCATTTCAAAGATCACGACAGGCTTGGTTTCTTCTTGGTCTTCTCTGAGGAGGGCTTTAGTAGTTGTTGGTATTTTATCCACAGCAGCGTAGGGATTGCATCAGAATTGCTACCGTATCGACAAGCTCCCTGTTACACTTATGGATGAATTTACAAGTGCAACAGAGAGGGTTTTAATCACAGATGTCACATATACCATAGATCAAGCAAACGTATCTACTTAGCGTGTCAAATGAACTCAGTAAAATCTACTGAGTTGTCCGTCTTCGCAGCTTGCAGCTTTCGGGCGTCAAATTTTGTAAGTTGGAGTGAAAAAAACATGAATAATGCCTCCTTAAGTAATATTAATTGCAACAACACAAAAAAAATATGAATACACAAGGGCCTGAGACATATTTAAAATGATAGGCAAGTAACTTCAGTACAAAATCTGACACGCTCGGCCGCCATACAAATGAATGAACTTGTTTCTTCTATCCAAATCTAATTCTGTGGTTTTAATAACTCACCATGACTTTTTGGCACGTGACCGGATCTATAACGGGCTTAGGTCTGCTAGTCTTCTCAGCGCAGCAGCCGAGACAGTGCAGTATCCGCTCCATACGGCGACGGAGGCAGTTTATCTTCTGGAGGACCATCTGCCCGTACTTGTTGTAGGAGTAGTATGCACCTGCGACCCCTAGGAGGGCCAGGGCGAGGAGGAACCATAGCGTGTAGCTGAAAAAACAAATATCCTGAGACATTCAATGAAAGTTTCAACTCTAAACTCTAATGTGAATTAATTAGGTCTAATTTTCTACTATTTCAGGATAACGCGATGTCAAAAGTCAGTTGAAATAGATGGTAAGGAGTGACAGTGATTGATTATTTCTGTAAAAAATTTTCATACATTCCCGAAAAAAACATTTGATTTTTTCCGACATTTTCAACGCTATTAGGGATGGTGATACAGCTAACTTCAAGATCCACAAATTTCGAGGATTTGTCTCTGTCAGCCTAATGACGCTTTCTTTGGAGCGACAGAGACAAATCATCAAGTTTCTAAACATAAATAAGTTGTAAAAATGAAATACTTAGGCCACGAGTTCGAAATTGGGTGGGCTCCCGGTTCTGGCTTTTTATAAAAGTACAGTACCGAAAGAAAGAAAGAATAAAAAAACGGTATTCGAGACAAGAACACAAAACAAAACAGTAAATACGAAATTTTGTCCCGAAATGGCCAAAACTCAGCATTTTGCCAGCAGAGCTAGCGCTGGTCTTCCGTTTTGGCCATTTGAGTACCGGAATCGGGAATTCCCGGTTTTTGCCATACAAATTCAGAACCGAGACTCTTCCCTAGTTCGAATCTCGTGTTGTAGCCAACGACCTGCTTCACATCCCGTCAGATAAAATTAGGTGCCTTCCACGAAAAAATCTACTTTGTCGGGAACGTGACTATGACTCCCAGTTAAAAAATTAAGAAAGACCAAAAATTGTGGTTCTCTGAATCATCTCCGAAAATTGTTTGTATGAATATTACATCGCAACCAATTTTTCGCATGAAGTCATTTCGCCGAAAGATCATGTTCCAATTGAACCTTATGAAATCGTTTCATTTCCCAACTAAATGGTTGGCTATTCGATCTTTGGGTTTGGTTTTTAATTGGAACTTTTTGTAATACATATTTTCATGTGGTTTATGGTTTAGTTGGCATTTAAGGTAAATGTCCCCTATTACGGTATGTTAAGGGTCTCGAGACTTTGTGTATTTTTAATTAAAAATCTTAGCAAGATACCACTACAAAAGCTTTTGAATATGTTATATTGATTCTTTGACAGTTAGTTTATGCATAAATTTTATAGATTTTGTTCAAACTTTTTTATATATTAATTTAATTGTGAACGTCTTATTTGCTGCCTATTGCGTGATAAAATTCGGCGCTGCTCCTAATTTCGTGAACTTGCGGCCCCTATTTCGTGATAAAGATATTTAGAGTAAATGACTATTGTTTCTTTAACAAAATGTCATTTTTAACGAACTTGATTAAGTTAAGATACTATACGGATATCATTTAAATGAAACAACATGGTTAAATGAGATCCAGCTTAAAGTTTTTATTTCTTAATAATTAAACAAGATAAAATCTACCGATTTGCATACCATAATACTCTTTAGGTGATTAAAAACAAACTTAAATAAACTTGAACAGTAAACAATAAACAAAATCCCTCTCTTTGATTGATAACGAAATAAACATTAATTAGGGTAGACCGGGGTAAATCGGATCAGCGGGCGAATCGGTTCAAGGTCCAAAATCTCTAATGCTCGAGTTTACCACACTTTTATTCTAAGAATAGCGCTTACTCTCAGATACTAGTGACAAATTACTATGGAGTTTTGACATTACTATCCCAGAGTAAGCATTATTCTTAGAATCAAAATTTGGTAAAACGCACCCTTAGTATTTTAAAAGATTCTTCAACAATTTGAAGATTTTTTTAAATACTAAGTGTGCTCAATAGCACACTTCAGTTGAGCAACACTTCCTCTCGTTGTCCTTAATCGTTAATTAAAAAAAAATACGTAGAGATTTCGGACCTTGATCCGATTCGCTTCGGTCTACCTTAAATGAAAATCAGAACATAAGTAATTAAGTATACGGTTATGTATGTGACTGTACATAATTAGGCATTAAAACCTGCCTCTTATTATGCGCCAGCCACATAAATAACTATTATTTTATTAAACGATCGAGGACAAAGAGAGGAAATGTGGCTCATTTTAATTACGCTCAATTTGACGAAATGTGAAAACACTAATATCACTAATATGGGTATTTTTGACCTTGATCCGATTCGCCCGGTGATCCGATTCTTCTCGGCCTACCCTACGAGGAAATGTGGCTCAACTGAATTGCGCTCAATTTGAAGAAATGTTTAAAACATTAATGTAGTGATATAGGTATTTTTGACCTTGATCCGATTCGCCAGGTGATCCGATTCTCCTCGGTCTACCCTACTGTCTCTCTATCGGTAAATTTACGATACTTACATGTCTGTTTGTTACCCACTACTATAGTTTACACTATCACGAAATTAGGGAAAAGTAATAAATGCTGGTGCCTAATATCGTGATACTGACTTTTTGAAATTCCCGCGATTATTTTTTTAAGTTAATATATAAATTACGTAGGTGAGTTATAAACAATCTTAAATGTAACAAACAAACACAACAATAAGTAAAGTAAACCTAATCATAACCAAATTAATGCTGGTAAGTAATATGTGAATTTACCTAAAAACTGTGAACTTGGGTAAGGTTTAAACTCGTTTTATGAGAATTCAAGTGAAAAAAACCTATACCGGAATTAGCTCAAATTAAACTTAAGTAAATACAGTATCTAGTTTTTCATTTACAATACAATTTACTTTAGTTGTTATATTAATAAACAATCAATTAAAATAAGTCAAGAATTCCCTTATTTCGGTAGTATCACGAAATAAGGGACATACCAAAAATTAGGTGCACCTTATTCCGTGAGTCAATCAATTGCAATTTTTAGCAACTTCTATGTTTAAATATTACCTTTTTCCGTGTCAAATCGATAGTTAAAGAACTCAAAGAAACACTCTAGAAATTTCAAATCAAAAGGACTTACCTTAAGCGTTTTATGAGCTTAACAAATGAGAGCGTGAACCTTACGGCTACGCTCGGCGTTTGCACACCAAATAGCTGTTTGCGGCACACTGACTGTTCCGAGTGACGTATCGCAGAAAGTGTAGGTATAATAATTTTGAAATTTCGTTTGTTAAAAAGCTTAAATAATGAAGATTTTTTACCCGTTTATAATTTAAACATAGGATATTCTGATTTCTTATTATTTGCGCGGAAGTGAAAACTACCGTAATAGCGTACTATCACGTAATAGTGGCCGTTTACCTTATTTAACTAAATTATTACCAATTTTTTTGGGTATAGTATAATTTACTTTACAAGCATGTAACTTTCATTTGGGTCGAATTTTATATAGGTGTTTTTGTTTTTTAATAACAGCTTACACGTACAGCATAAACAGTAATTAAGATGAAACCGATGAGGGATCGCAATGCCGAGGTAATAACAAAACAGTCGGTTCTGGCTGTATGGTCACGGTTTCACCTAACACTCCTTCTTGCTTCGCTCGTCGTCGTACCTAACAGGACTCTGTGAAATGTTTTGTTAGCGGTATTTTTTGTACGCAAGTTTAGAAACATCCTAAATAACAGCAGGTAAAGAAAACTTAGTTTCTTACAGGAGTCAGAAATTCGCATATATTTTTTGACTATTGTTTTTTTGGCACGTTAAACTAATTAGCTTCATATTGGTCTAAGACAAGTGTCATAATTTATTTCATATTTACATACATGAGCTGTCATAATTTTAAAGATCAGTTTTCAATGTGTATTTTTTACTTATGTAGTTCAAAAACGGATGAAACGTTATTCGTGTAATAGTTGTTAGGTCTAGTGAAAGATTTGACAAATTATCAGTATGCTAAGAGCATTGTGTCATTACAATAATCCGTTTTATAATAATTCTGTCAAATGAAACGATATCATACAAAAATTTGCTAATTGTTGGTTGTCAAAGTGAACCACCGGCAAAATGTTGGTTGGCAAATTAAATTCGGACAAAAAAAGTTCGGAGAAAAGGCAGAACCCCAAAAAGGGTATTCGTAACTTTCTTGAGGTGCATTTAGACCACAGACCAACCACCTATCTATAGACGTCCATTATAAGGCGACTCGCGCGCGCCTGCCTTTATATTTTTCATATCCATACATGCGCGACGCGAGCGCTAGCCGTGCCCGTTCAGTGCGACCAAGTAACAGACCCGTAAGGACCGCACGTTTTTACTAATAAAAATGTATGTATGTATGTAAATTCTTTATTGTACACAAAATACAGGCAAAAATACAAAATTTTACAAAGAATTTGAAAGGTACAAAGGCGAACTTATCCCTGTAAGGGATCTCTTCCAGTTAACCTTTGAGCAAAGGAGTCGTCTATATGAAGCAAAAGATAGGCAAACATACCGTGTACAGTGGAGAATATATTTGAGTAATACCAAAAACTTAACTGTTATTATACCAACTAACATAAACTCATACATCCAATACACATATATTATAATTAAAATATTAAATACATATACGTACATATACTACACATTAATAAATATAATACTCAACCAATTCACAAAATGTCGGAGAGCCACAATTTTTTCAGACTGTTCTTGAGTGACGCCACAGACTGGGACTGTCTGAGGGACAATGGAAGCCCATTCCACAATTTCACAGCACGCACCAAAAAAGATCTAGAGTAAGTACGCGACTTATTACACGGCAAAGCAAGAGTTAGGTTAGCACTCGAACGCAAGCGGTGATTACTACCGTCAGCTAAATAAACAAATCCTTCGGAAAGGTAAGGGGGCGAAGAAGGATTGAAAAGGATGTTAAAAAGTAAGGACAGGATATGCACGATCGAGAATATCGAGTAAGTGAATTTTATGCCTGTAAAATGTCCACGTGTAGTGTGAAATGGTGTGGAAAGGCAACAAGAAGTTTAAATTTAAAATCAGACGGAATTACATTCCACAGGTAAGACATATTTATCATTTATTCCGAGCCAGCCGAGGCCAACTTAACTTGGTCACGGATAAGTAGGTTGAGGCGACAGTCACGCCCACTTCTCTATTCTGTCCCTTTTCATCAAATCAAAAATGCAATGTGCCATTCCTTTCTTACGACCATTAGTGATGTGCCCATGGCGATTTAATTTATTACCGAGAGCACGTGTTTTGTTTTAACTAAACTGAGAGGATTTTTTTTGCGATGTAATATTTGCCAATCGGCAGGAAGTGTGAGGGAACTTGGAGTTGGTTTGAGATAGTTATATGTTGTATTCGCTTTTTAGGGTCCTCTTGGTGAGCAGTGGGGTTCAGTATCAAAAGATAGACCTGATGTTGAACTCAAGACTACTCAGAGGAAGTGCAAGGGAACTTGGAGTTGGTTTGAGATAGTGATATTTTGTGTTGGCTTTTTAGGATCCCCTTGTTAAGCCATTGGGTCTAGTACCTCAAGATGGGCCACATGGTGAACTCGGAGGAAGTGTGAGGGAACTTGGAGTTGGTTTGCGATAGTTGTATGTTGTGTTGGCTTTTTAGGATCCTCTCGGTGAGCAGTTGGGTCCAGTACCAAAAGATAGACCTGATGATGAACTTGAAGGAAGTGCAAGGGAACTTGAAGTTGGTTAGAGATAGCGATATGTTGTGTTGGCTTTTTAGGATCTTCTCGGTGAGCAGTTGGGTCCAGTACCAAAAGATAGACCTGATGATGAACTCGGAGAAAGTGCAAGGGAACTTGGAGTTGGTTAGAGATAGTGACATGTTGTGTTGACTTTTTAGGATCCTCTCGGTGAGCAGTTGGGTCCAGTACCAAAAGATAGACCTGATGATGAACTCGAAGGAAGTGCAAGGGAACTTGGAGTTGATTAGAAATAGTGATATGTTGTGTTGGCTTTTTAGGATCCTCTCGGTGAGCAGTTGGATCCAGTACCAAAAGATAGACCTCATGATGAACTCGGAGGAAGTGCGATTCGGAGGAATTCATTATGAAAGTTCGAAGTATACATTAACGTAACTTTTAATTCGAACCTCCACTTTTATCATTAACTCCCTAGTGTATTAAAAAAACAAGAAGACAATGTTATGATATCTTATTACTTTTATTTTTAATTGATTGCGTATTGAGTATTTTAACAAGTAAAATGTGTACACTTTTAGATTATGCATTGTTATCGATACCTACTAATTGTTATTTCCGGTAATAAATGTAAACAGAACCGGTAATATAAATTTCGGTAATAGACGTGTTCCATCCCTATGTAACAGCGCGACTGCCCGCCGTCCGCCGAAACGACCAATCGTAGCGCGTTAACATCTTCCCCGCCCGCTCCTCGAGCCTCATGTTTTGGTGACTCGTAACGCGAATAAAATTAACAACACTGGTACTCTATAGGGGGTTCTCTGTGATTTAGACCAAACGAGAATTCGTTAATTCTATCCTCCAATCTACGAAATTCGTTCGTTACACAAAACGTGATTCATTGAAATTCGTTGATTTCGTAGAGTGGGGGATAGAATGAGCGAATGCTCGTTTGATCTAAATGCACTTTTAGACGTACGCGAAGAACGGCGTCACGTACCCGACATTTTTGTGAAATGCACCATTATCTATCACTAATCTTTTTCCCGAGCATATAAAATAAAAGATCAACTGACATAATGTATCCATAGATTTCATTCGAGGATGGTAAAACACAGGCCCGAAGTGCTATATCCAATATTACAAAAACATATGAATAATTTTATTATGAAACTAAATAATTATTAGCAGTAGAAAACTAACTCATGCGGTTCCTCCGGTAATCTGTACAGAAAGAAAAAAACATATTTAGTTAATAAATAAAGCCTTTTGTTTTGTTAATATTCAGTACCTATACAAAGAACACATCGGTTTTTGGATGGACAGGGGGGTTACCATCGCGTACTAATGTTAGTTTAGGTTCAGGAAAAGGAACAGTGATATACGACTAGTATAGCCTCGTCTCTTTCTCTCGACCTAAACTGAACCGCATAAGTACGCCATGGACCATCCAGCTCTTTGGTACAAGCTCTTTATTCTTATCGTTTAAGAAGCATTTCGAAGCATGCGATTACTTCAGGTTTCTTTAAAATATTTTGAAATTCGTTGAAGCTTTAAGTCAGAAGTTACTGAGAGTTGTACAGTGAATGTAAGCATTTGTTCAACATGTACACACTACACACGTATAGACACACACACATAGACACCTACACATACACATATGTATACACAAATTACTCAAATCTTCATTCATTCATATATATTGATAGGTTACTTTAAGTATCTTTTCCGAATTTTGGTTACCTGCAGTACAGGCTTTGCCTAGTGCAGGAACCAGGCTAACTATTGATGTAAACCTATACCACGAATAAATGTCTTATGTCTTATGTCTAGTATGATACTTTTTCATCACACTTGCTGTCTAAGCGCGCCATTGCTTGCATGCGTATAGAAGTAATAGAAAAGTGAAATTCCCTAGGGAGTTATAGAAATGCCAGTACGTCATTTAATAATATTTTGTCTTAAAACTATTTTTTTTGTGGGCAAGTGTGATGAAAAACATTGTATGCATCACGGTCGGTAAGCGGAATACTAACTCGAGTCATTACGAGTAAAATACTAAATAACACTCTCGTTAGTGATTCCGTACCTACCTCCCTTGATGCACAATGTACAATTATCTCAACTTTGTCCGGCAATGTTTGACATGATATGAGGTAGGTGTGTGGAGTATATACAATGCAATACAATAACCCTTTATTGAAACGTCAAAGACAAATACAAAACAAATAATAAAAGTACATGTTTGAAAGAGGTAAACAAAAGGCGGTCTTATCGCTAAAGAGCGATAAGACCGCCGAGTAAGGTACACTCGGGTAAGATCGGACTATTTTTCGGCGAGTTGAAAGGATGTCACAAAAAAAAACATACATTTATTCTCACTAACTTTTCTCTGCAGCTGACTGTACGTGATAAAAACGAAATCAAGCTTTCAATATAAATTTACTTAATGCCGCTCAACCGAATAGCTTAGGAGTAATCGACACTCAACCTTGCACAATTTTTTTTTTCAAGACACACCTCACCGAAAACCTTCTTGGTTAAGATCGGACTAGTATCTAATTTCAACTCTAAAGTGAGCAGGAGAAGGTGCATTGCTTTCTGTTAAGGATCAGATCTCCAAAAATTCTCGAAAAAAATCACTTTTTTTTTAAACGTCCATAGCTCACGACTGATGCGGCTGAGCGATTGCTGCATACTAGCGAGAGGGGCGGGGTGAAATGGCGTCATGCATAATATTGCCAGTGAGGAAAATATACTTCTATTTTAGTAGTTATTGCGGTCATCCGATCTTACATTAGATCCGATCTTAGCCGGGTGTACCTTATATTTAGGGTATTTATTATAAAGAACTTACTTTGGCTCAAGGCAACTGTGACGTCTGACCACAGGACGTTCTTTCGGGACGGTTGGGCTTTTGTACTGTTTAAATGGCGGTAGCTCTGTTTCCCTGTAACAGACAATAAATCAACTAGTAGCCGTACCATGAGCTGCCGCTACGTTATTAACGCGCGTTTAGTCGTACTGCACACGCCGCACATCATCATCATCCTATGTTAGTCCACTGCTGGACGTAGGCCTCTCCTATTAACTATGCGTATACGCATTAAGAGGTAAATGCCCATAATCACCACGCTGGGCAAGCGGATTGGCGATCGCAGTAATGTGTCCACTATGATGACGCTGCTGCCCATCATCAATCTTTTATCAAATAGTGGTCAGTGACACTTCAATCCCTTAGTCGACTCTTACAACACCCGCAGGAGGAGTTGGGGTGGTGACAAATGTATTCTTACTGCCGTCACCACACGGCTAACGCACGCAGCGTCTGCATGGTGTGTTCGGCATTGGGTTTTCTGGCCGGCGACCGGCGACCGAAGCGTGTCCGCCACCGACGACGTTCGAATGTTTTGTTCGCGAATGTTTGAGGGTTTCTCTGAAACGTCACTGGCAGCGGGTAACCGATGACGTGTCAGAGAAACCACCCTCAAACATTCGCGAACAAAACATTCGAACGTCGTCGGCGGCGGACACGCGTCGGTCACCGGCCGCCGGCCAGCTATGCTATTCTCTTATTCACACATTCGACGCTGCGTTCGTCAACGAGCTCGATGTCGAGACAGCCTTGTCTAAAATCCTAGCTGTTTTATTTGACATTAGGAATCGAGGCTGTGAGCGAGGTTGTGGGCGAGTTCGTCGCTGTTTTTCGTTAGAGAATACGAAGTTCGTAGGTACATTAAACGTTAAACTCTCGACGCAGTGTAATTCCTGCTCACGCCGCATTCGTCGCCGAGCACTAGTGTCGTTTAAAGTACATTAGTGAATACCATTTTTTGGCTCGACGCTGCCGCAGCGCTGACACAGCGCTGAAAGCAAGGCGGTTTCCTTAGTGAATAACACTGCAGAAAACCCACGGCCTTCGAGAATGCTCGGGAGTGGTCGTTTTCGCCCGCTGCGTGCGGCGTCCCCCCGCTATGGCGGACCATTCAGACGACTGACTGAATATACAAACGATACTTCTCCTGGAGTATGTGTGGCTGCTCCCGCGTTTCCGCTACTGCAGCTGTGGCCGGGTCGCATCCCACAAGGGTGGGACGGTTGTTGCACCGTCATTTGGGGACGGTGATGAGAGGCTGTTGAAGGAAGATTTGCCATGGGCATGGCGAGAGAGAAAAATGATTTTGGTGATGATGATGCGGTAAAGGCAAGTTAAGGCAAGGCAAAGTTCGATCTGAGAGAGATCTGAAAAGGAAGACAGATGGAGAGAGAGAGAGCCCGGTGCTCGATGCTCGATGCGCGGCTGTCGGCGCGTCGCTAGCGGCAGTGTTGGCTCGTCGTTGAGAGTCTGCTGCTAAGGAAGAGAGAAAATGGTGACCCAGCGGGGGCACCCGGGCAGGGCCCCGCTGGGTCGAGAGAGAGCTGCTGGTGTCAGCCGTCTGGCGGCTGGTGGAGCAACGCTCGGGGGAGATCCCGCGCGTTGAAGTCAGGTGGCCTGACATAGTGGGGCGCAATGCCCTGGAGATGTTTGTGGACCGAGTTGTCCGCACGGTCATACATGACCCGTGCGAGCCTCTCGACAAACTTGTCCAGTTTGCGCCACTTCAGGCCCTGCTCGATAGAGGCATTGCGCACATAGCGCGGGGCTGCGACTATGGTGCGTAGCGCTTTGGACTCCACAGTCCAAAGCTTCTTCTTGGTGGACCTTATTAAACAAGTTGGGACCATTCAGACGCTGTGTGCGACGGGACGTTGTCGGCTGCGTACGGCGTGTGTAGTACGACCAAGGCCTTACTCTCCATTAGGCTCGCTTGCACCAATACGGGAGTACGAGCAGGATGGATATAAAGTAAACACGCGTTAATAACGTAGAGGTAGCTCATGGTAGGGCTACTGGGTGCTTAGCCAAGTTGCCAATAACGCTTAGTAGCGTATCGTTGCTTTCTCTCTCTGTCACTTTTTACTATTAGTGCGACAAAGACAGTTAGCTGCCTTTTGTTTACGATTAATGATTAAGCGTTAGCGATTGGCAACTTGTCTAAGCACCATGGTATTATTATTTATGTAGGTAGTAGAAATCGTCATTCTTTGAAGTAAGAAATAAATAGATGGCCAGAAACTAATAATAAAAACAAAAATACAACAATTCCGGTTCACAACAACCAAATATCATAATATGTACAGTCGACGTCAAAGATATCGACGATTTAGGTGCCAAAAATATATTTAAACAATCTTAACGTCAAAGCAATAAAGTCGTGTGAATGTTTGGCACCTAAACCGTAATGATAATTATCTTTGACGTTGACTGTACCACAAAATAGAAAGGTAATAAGACCGTGTACCAAGATTACTAAGTATCTCGAAATGTGAAAATATATCTTATCTTACCAATGACATTAATACTTTTGATACGATACGACAGACTTTATGTTAAATCGACTTCGTCACATTTTCACTAAAGTTCAATGAGGGTTTTCTCGAAACCGAATGCCACTAGTTGGCGCCACTTAGCCGTAAGGTCCCGCTAAGAAACACAACTATCTAGCTCCAAAGAAAAACTAACTAGAATATATATATATTTTTATACAGTTTTATTAACTCATAAAAACATTTAAACACGAAACGATAAGCGCTCTGAGAATTTAGGCAAGTTTCTCGACCTGACGCCTCAGTGCTGCCGTCCTGGTGAACGTCATTTCAGAAAACCCTCATTCTACCATTTCCGCATGCATCCGGTATCACATCACATCATCAGCCTAGTCCACTGCTGGACGAAGGCCTCTCCTATTAAACTATGCGTATAGACGCATTAGGAGGTAAATGCCCATAATCGCCATGCTGGGCAAGCTGATTGGCGATCGCAGTAATGTGTCTACAATGATGACGCTGCTGCCCATCATCAATCGTTATCAAAAATTGTCAGTGACACTTCAATCCCTTAGTCGACTCTTACGACACCCGCAGGAGGAGTTGGGGTGGTGACAAATGTATTCTTACTGCCGTCACCACACGGCGTCCGGTATGGCTTGGCTTTAATAGCGGAATAGATGGAAACTCACGTGTCAAGTCGAGATGCTATCGACGATGCTCTGAGCATCGAACTCCGCGAGGGCCGCGGGGCGGGCAGCAGGGTTGTTGTGCTTTTCTTCAACCTGTTACCATTCAATAGTAATATTATTATGTCTGTATCTCCTTGAGGATCACGGGCTTACAAATCCCGGTTTTTTGATAGGCTTGCGCGGGGATATAGATCCAACACGTAGAGCCCCTTTGGAGAAATTTGCTGTGTTGTACACCTGCTGCAACCCATTCACGGGCAAAAATACATATCCGTAAACCGGTCCCAGCAGGCGCATAGAGACTATTGAGAAGGAAATGGAAAAGCCTAATCGGCTATGGTGATGGAGGATGGATGGATCAGAAATGGAACTATAGAAAAGAGGTCTGGACACCTGCCATAACAATGATTTCTCTTTGTTTGATTTGTCGTTACTCCCCAACAGCTCGCCACAAGCTGCCCTGCGGCCTTATTATGTCTATTATTTTTTTCATAGGTGGTGTGAAAAGCGGTATGTGTCACACGGTATCAATAGTACATTACTGCAGACGCCGGGAAAAATGGGCTTACCGGCTGAGTAGGTATGGACAGTGATACGAAGCCGGTAAGCCCATTTCACGGCGAGGCATGTATAGTGCTTTTCTCAAACATATGCAATGAAATAAAAAATACGACAATCAAAAAACAGAATTTAGCTGTTTAGTCTGTTCATGAAAACCGACGCCAAGTTATAAAAAAAAAACTTACCGGCCTAGGCCGTTAAATTCGTATGAAAATCCTTTACTATTATCTCGAGGTTATCCGCCTGCAACGTCATACTTTAAAGCCTATTATGACGAACATAATGACAACATTTCATTGCATGTTTGAGAAAAAATATTTTTGTGTTGGGCGTTAACGCTTGAATCCCTCATTTCGCTCAGGATTCCAATTCTAGTAAGTTAAGTTTATTTTGTGTGTATGTGGCTCGGCCGCTAAGGGGATCGGATGAAAGCAACTAATAACAAACCTCAGCGCAGACTGTTCGGATGCTTTGTTTGCACTTGCACTTGCGTCAGCACCGCTTTTGTTGCTCCCGAGGTCGCATTGGTGAGTGCTGACTGGTCTACCGAAGCGGTTCACTCCTAGCACCGGTGGCCTGGCAACCAAATATAATATTAACTAGCGACCCGCCCCGGCTTCGCACGGGTACTATACCTACATAAAAACCTTCCTCTTGGATTTCTCTACCTATTAAAAAAAATCTCTTCAAAATCCGTTGCGTAGTTTTAAAGATTTAAGCGTACCTACGAAGGGACATAGGGACAGAAAAAGTGACTTTAGTTTATACTATGTAGTGATAATATACTTATAATAAGTAGGGTGTCCCGTATTTTTCGATTTTCCGAAATTAACAATTTATAAATTATGCATATAAAAATAAACTACAGTTCAATTCTGTAACTGCGACCCGTTCCGACATTTATGCGATTTTCCTATACAATGCATTAGCAAATTTTTTGACATTAACTTGTAGGTACTACTTATATACATCATTTCATAAATAGAACTTCATGAGAACAGAAAATCAATAGGTACATAAGATGATAACGTTGCTGCCCATCATAATTTTCTATAAGGGAACGGTTAGTGACACCTCAGTCCCTTAGTCGACTCTTACGACACTCACGGGAAGAGTTTGGGTGGTGACAAATGTATTCTTACTACCGTTACCACAATTGAAAAATAATCAAGAGTTTTAATATTTACAAAGCGTGAGGAGCGTTCAAATATATCTGAATATTTTACTCAAGATCCTACCGACTGCGCCATGTCTTCAGATCTTGAATAAAACAAAGATTGTTGTATTCGGGGTACTTATTTTATGCTAGCTTCTTACCCCCTTATTCATAAACATCTGCCAACATAACAAGCCGTTTGTCCCTTTTGCTCTTATGGACACATTGTTAAGACCGAAAGGGACAAACAATTATTAGCGGCTTGTTAAGTTAGCAGACGTTTATGAATAAGGGGGTTCATTTATTAACAATTATTAATTTTATAGTTGGATCGTGCTGTGTCCCGTGGCACAGGTGGATAGCAAGAGGCAGCTGTCAAACGGTCACTTGTTAAGCTACAGTGACAGTGACAGCTGTTTTTTAACCGACTTCAAAAAGGAGGAGGTTTACAATTCGTCGAAATCTTTTTTTTTTATGTATGTTCCCCGATTACTCGAAGACGCGTGGACCGATATGAAAAATTATTTTTTTGTTTGAAAGGGTATACCTTCTAGTTGGTCCCATTTTCACCGAATCCAGATCTGATGATGAGATCCTGGAGAAATCGAGGGAACTCTTCAAATGTTGTAGGCACACATGACATTTTTCATTGATTTTCGAAGACTTTAAGTATTTGCATCTAGTCATGAACATCTTAAGTTGGTGATCTGATGATGGAAGGTACAACTCCTTAGCAATTAGGAGTTGGGGGATCATTCTTTATTACTAATTATGCTACAATTGATATAGCGATAGAGGCGTGTTCAGATATTTTTGAGCGCTCCGGACGCTACGATATATCTGATGGTGACTGTAGGGTGACATCATGGTCATGAAGAGTTTGGTCACCATTTGTGACTAAGTGCCTGATTTACCAATTTATCTGTCAGATAAATTGTAACTGTCATTTTCTTTTATAAGCCTGGGGAAAATGATAGTCATAATTTTATCTGACAGATACAGTCGACAACACAGCTGTCTATACACCGCAAGTTCCAAAAATAAGTATACAGGACTTTATTGTCTGAACACTAAAGCCGTGTATACATGTATTTGACACTTTGGGTGTATAGACAGCTGTGTTGTAAACTGTACATTTATCCAGGGATTGTTAACCCATTTAACCCTACTACCCTATTACCCTACCTTCGGTGTTATAACACCGATGCTTTTCTGGTTTTTTGGTGATGGACGAAATACCAAAAAATCCAAAAAAAAAAACCGGTGTATGATTTTTTGCATTTCGATTTATCTGGGTTAAACAGGCCGTAAGTTACTGTATTATATTTGTTACTTACAGTTTTCTACCCGTATTTCGATTCCATATATTCATTACACAGTCATCCTTCGGACATGGTGGTGGGCCGCAGTCACAATTTGGAGGGCAAGTACTGCAAATATATTTGTTAATAAGGGTGCGGCTCCATTGACGCGGAGCGGAGCGGAGCTGTGGGAGCTTGGCCAATGAGACCGCATCACAGTGTTTCGAATTTTGAATTTGAAGAATGTAATTGGTCAATTTTGCACAGCTCCGCTCCGCTCCGCGTCAGTCGAGCCGCACCCTTATACGCCTAGACCTTAAGAGGAATCCGGAGCTGCCTTGTTCCATGCAAACTTATTCCCCTGTTTCCTCCCTAGACATTGACATTCCAGCATTTTTCAATAGACTTCATAAAAAGGAGGAGTTTTCATTTCGATTGTTTCTTTTATGTTTGTTACCTCAGAACTTCCGACTGCGTGAACTGATTGAAATGATTCTTTTTTTAATTGAAAGCCGATACTTACCGATTCGTTATATTAATTTGGTCCAGTTCTGCATTGAGAAAACTACATAAGTCTTAAATTTGCATTAAGCATGTGCTCGACAGATGGACGAATAACTCAATATCACGCCAACCGATTTCGATTATTACTTTTTTAATCGGTTTCAAAACAAACCGAGATGGTTCCGTTGGGGACCACCCAGTCAGAATCTGTAGATTTTTTATTTATTGATTATTTACAAGTAAATCTACATTAGCTAGAAGCCTTTAAATATGTTCTACGAAAGTAACCAAATATTAAATTTCGTCTCGGCTACCACAAATGGGCCAATAAACTTTTCGATCGACACTATTTTGTCGCAGGTGACAATTTCATCAAGTTTGCTAAAAAAATGCTTATAAATTGTACGTGCGTTAGGCCCCACAAAAGTTCACATCGATACATTTAGGTTCCAACTGTTTTTCATTGTAAATATGTGTATAGTATTAATTGACGTACATTTGTAAGTTCATGAAAAGTAACGCAGCGGACAGAAAATATGTCGATCGAAAAGTTGATTGGCCCAAATATCTGTAGTTTCATTATTTATTTCCAGGTTTTATGTACCTATGTGATTTTTTTATTTACGATCTAATGAAGTGGCAATTACTAACCTTGGTCCGCAACGTCGCTCTCTGCGAAAAAAACTTTAGTCAGTTTGTGTTCGTTAACCTACAGATTCATAAAATGTCGGGCGACGCATGGTGACGGCAGAGAATAGGTACATTTTGTCACCACCCTAACTCTTACCGTGGGGTCGTAAGAGTCGACTAAGGAATTGAAGTGTCATTGACCATTAATTTTATAGAAGATAAGATAATCGGCGGCAGAGTTCTCAATGTCATCATTCATCATCAATGGACACACTACCTACATTTCAGACAGTACCTACCTAATTGCAAGGGCTTTTATAATCGCCCTAGACCGTCCCTAAAAAAATATGTGCACCTCACGTGTGTTAATTTTAGTAATGCAACTATAAATGCAATTTCATGCTCTCGATAATTGTTCTTATAGGGTCTTCTTCCCCATACATCTATATCATATAATATACAATGATAATACGATTAGGTATTGGATGTATCAATTGCAAAAAAGCAGTTAAAGGCCTTGAAAACAAACTTTAACGTCATAATTTTCGTGTTACGAAGTTAAATTTGGTGCAACAACTTTTGTATGACCGATCAACAATACGAACTCATATCTTTTTATTTGCCCCCTTTTACTAGGTATAGTTCGTGAAATATAAATTGGTAATTTTCTACCTACATTATAGTAAAAATTATAATTCAATTTATATTTGTCGAACTATACTGCCGAAGGTTGTTGGACAGAGTACACCACATAGTTTTTATAAATAACATTCGTATAATAGCATAACTGACGCGTTCGTGATTTTTGTTTTGACTAAGGCCTTATGAGGGCGCCTAAAGTCAAATTACGGAGTTCGGAGATTGAATCCCGGATTGAATCGACCCGGATATAGAAGTCACTCATACTTGGGTCATTGTAAGATTTAGGTTAAGTATAGTATTTTCGGTGGACATAGGTACCTAATGTTAAGGAATTCCTGTACTAATTTCGGGATAAAACAATTGACGGTACAATTAGGTTCCCCGGTCTATAGCCCTATGCAATCAAATCGTAACATAGATTTATTAAATCTGTTAACTTATGACCACCGAGTGGACAACTTGTTTTTCGGACTGACAATATGACCCACTTATAACATGGTGACCTAACACATCTGCGGTGGAAAGGCAAATCCTCAATTAAAATGACTTTGTAAATGCGTCTAACCTTACAAATGGTATAAAATTGGCATACTAACTTGGGTTTCTTGTCGCCGAAGAGAAAATTCCACATTCTGAGGGCCGGGGCACACTGAGGGAAAACAGGTCGAGTTTATAATTTTATATTATTGTACGCAACTTTTTACGGCAGACAGAATTGACGGAAATTTTAGCGATGTTCCCTTTTTGGCTGTATCATGATATTAGCAAAACACGATTACCCTCCTGCCGCCCAAAGGCCTATTAAAAGGTTTCCTTAAACAAAAGAAATTCTATTCTATTTCCTGCATTATTAATTCGAAATTCTCTGGCGTATTGTATGGTCTGGGCGGCAGGAGGTTACACACGCACATATAATTTTTTTCATCACACTGGCTGTTTAAGCTTCATTGCTTGCATGCGTAGCGGGAGTACCGTCAAATGCGCCAACATTGCCACCACGGGAAAGTTTGCCCGTAACGCATTTTTTTTACAAATCGGTTTGTGGTGTAAATTTAATCAGAGTTCTGGCAACTCCACTATTTTTAGTAGAAACTAGGTTATATGGGTGGCAACACTGCGCATCATATTTGCAGCTAACGTCAATCAGTAGCTTGTTCCAACTCGTTGAGTGCAGTGCGTTATTTGGCGGGCAAATTCTTAGTGAAGTTTCAAGGTGAATTGTGCAAAATGGGGAAGACGCTGGTAAGTAAAACTCATGTCATGTAATAAAATAAGATGTGTAGATTGTTTTTCTGTTAAAAAAATTACTAAAAGCCTATTATTAATGGAGTTATGGTCTTAGAGAATGTTACCCAGCCATGTAGCAGCCGGTCATTGTAAACTTTGCCCATCGCCAAAAACGTCCTAGGGTTGTCACCTCGTTGTATTTACCAGCCTTTGCGAATAAAAGAGGTTATTGTTTTATAAACGAATATTAAATTTACATCGTACTTTTGTTTTTATTCTTTTTACACTACGAGTATTATCAACAGACTTTAATATTAAAAGGAAAGTGTTCTCAATTCGTGTGTATTATTATTATTTGTATCTCTCTTTGATCACGGGCCTATAAATCCCGGTCTTTTGATAGGCTTGCGCGGGGATACAGATCCAACACGTAGAGGCCCTTTGGAGAAATTTGCTGTGTTTTACACCTGCTGCAACCCATTCACGGGCACAAAAATAGATATCCGTGAACCGGTCCCAGCAGGCATATAGAGGCTATTGGAGATTATATGGAAA
Organism: Thaumatotibia leucotreta; assembly: GCA_025490895.1. NCBI lineage: Eukaryota > Metazoa > Arthropoda > Insecta > Lepidoptera > Tortricidae > Thaumatotibia > Thaumatotibia leucotreta. The sequence goes on along the minus strand of JALPQI010001163.1, from coordinate 73,498 downwards.
AGACTAGTGGGTTATGGTGATGAAGGTTGGATGGATGATTGGTAGGAGGTAGTACTTACCTAAAATTATAGGTAAGAATTATTACACTTACATTAATTAGGTAAGTTTCTTTTAATATATGAACAAGAGTTGATGTTGATTGATTTGAAATTTAACATGTTAATAATTGTTAATTGATATCAAGAATCTTTTTATTATTTTCAATTACTCATAGTACCCAAGTATTCTTCTATTATTCAATATTAATAAAAAAATGATCATCATAAGCTTTGTCTTATTTTACCTTAACGCTTTACACAAATTAACTCAAAAGTGACAACCCTAACACTTTTGAAATCTCAGGTGCCGTTTGTATGGGAAAGGGAAAAAACTACCAGGTAACATTGCCCACTAGATTTATTCAAAAATTTACACAGTTATCGCTGAGCTGTTTACAGGAAACGGTAGGATTGCCCGTTAGCTAGGTGTGATTCTTGTTTCAAAGCTATACGAGCTATATTTAAGTGCAAAATCGACGTGGGCAATGTTGGCCAAAAGTCCGGATAACTTTACCCGCCCTCAAAATTGCAAAAAATATAAATAAAATGATGATTTAAAAATTTTTACGAGACACAGACAACTGCATTTGATCACAATATACCTGTTAAGGCAAAAAAAGTAGTAGGCTTTCATAGTTTTTTTTTGAGAAATTCGAGTTTTTTTTTAAAAAGCGGGCAAAGATAGGGCATTTGACGGTAATGGAAAAGTGAAATTCCCTAGGGCGTAATAGAAATGTCAGTTAGTACGTCATTTGATAATATTTTATCTTAAAATTCTTTTTTTTGTCGGCAAGTGTGATTAAAAACATTGTATTCATCACGGTCGGTAAGCGGAATACTAACTCGAGTCATTAAAAGCGCTCCTCCGCCTACGGCGTCGGGCTTATAACACTTTCCTTAGTAATTCCGTACTTACCTCCCTTGATGCACAATGTACTAATCAGCCCCTCGACACTTCATACTATGGTAAATTATGAAAGCATTTGGTACCAACATTGAGACATAAATATAATCTTATAGAATTAAAATGCCTACTGTTGCATTTTATTAGCACATAATCATACTGGCCTTCAAACTTAGACGTATTATACTTTTATTTACCACCTAAATAGGTAAAACGTCAGTGTCAGAAACGTACCGTCTAATTGTTTATTATGAAAGCTGATCCCGGGTTCATGTTTTATTGTGTTTTATACAAAATATTTAAATGTTTCGTCTAAATGGGGGGCACAACAATAAGGAAATGTGAAGTGTGTTGTGTTCGGCGTGAATTAAAACGAGCTTCTGGCGTATTTTTGACAAGATTTCCTCTTGATCCAGACATGTCAGTATCAAATTATTTTATCTTAGTAGCAAATTATTTTTTCATTTCATATTGAATATATAATTAGTAGCTGCAAACGATAACAGTTACTAATTAAATAAGAAATAACTTCAATGGCAAATAACATCTATCTAAATAAGGCAAGCTAATGCACAAATAGAGTGCAACATAATTTATCGATAATCGCTTTATTTCAGATGGAGATCTTTGGAGAAATTTTATTCGTTCAACGATTCCTTGGCTTTGGACCATGTTTTTGAACTGCTGTATGCCGGAGTTTTAGCTCGGAAACTTAACTCCTCGCCCCTCCATAGTATAATATTTACGATTGGGCCCATACCCTACTAAGAAAATGAAATAAAAATACCTGTGCAATAAAATATATATTTGTGTAGCATTATTTTATTTTACCCTTTCATTATTCTTTTGTAATATAAATTGACTATTACGGTAGGTGCAGAAATAAATATTGCACTTTTATCGATATCGACAAACAGCAAGTGTAGTGAGTGTCGAGCTCTAGTGTTGCTTTTTTAAGTTGGTAGTATTGACATATATTTTGTACGTTGGCACAAAGTACCTTCATAACTCGGTTTTGGGCTTGTTCGGGAGTGCCGTCTCTTAAAACGTAGTGATTTTATTCTCTTTGGTACTAATTATATAAAAACTTGTATAAAACGGCTCTAAACCCAAATTATTCTAAGGTCCACGAATCATGGACCTTTGGTTTTATCTTGACAGCCTTCGTAGCGTAGTCACCTTGCCTACGAAGCCGGAGGAATGAATCCCGGCGAGGGCATCTTTGTGTATTTATTTATCAGTATCACAAATATTAGTTCCTTGGTCATGGCTGTATATATGTTTAAGTATCTACATGTATCTTTAGGTATTTCTTTAGTTATTGGTTGATGGTGAATAATGAAAGAAGTAATTGCTTCCTGATTCTGGTTCGAATGATTTTATTTACAAAATTACTCATTAATATTACACTATTTGATGTACCAACTTGTGGCGATACGCGTAATCGGCACCGCGAGATTACAGCGCAAATCACAGACGCGCGCGCTATCGCGCGTACCTATAAATACAAAATCCGCGATCGCGGTCGGCCATTTCGCCGCCGATCGCCGTGATAGCAACACGTCGCCGCGCCCGCTGCTCCGCGTGTGTTGCATCGTGCTCGTCGTGTACTGGTCTCCGTCCGCTGCGCTGTGTGCTGCACGTCGAAGTTCCTGCTACTTCATTGTCCTTTTCAGGACAGCCGAACTGCACTTTTCAGTGCAACGCAAACTGCTCTTCTTAGAGCAACTTCTTGTTTCTGTGACCAATCAATCAATCCTTGTTTCTTGCTGGACGATCTGATCAATCGGTAATCTGGTTGTTGGTAATTAAGGTATTGTGGTATTTGTGGTGAGGTAAAGGTTTCTTGCTGGTAACACGGTGAGTAGTAGGTAAGTACCTACAGGGTTCCCCCTCAAGTGAAACGTACCGGCAGGCGAATAGCGCGGCCAGTGCGGGTCGTAGGTACTTGAGTGGGTGAAGTTGCATTGGAGTCCTGGCTTCGTTTCAATATGCTGGGAATATTCTGATGCTTGTTGTGTGATGCAGGTGACATAGTTTGCGAAGTTGCGTTCGGTGTTGTAGCGGTAGGTATTCCTTGCGAAGTTACGCTCGGCGCGGTAACTGTAGGTATTGTAGTTGTAGGTGTGTTCGGCGCGGTCGTTGAACTTGTAGCTATAGGTATGTCTTGCTCGGTGTCGGCGATGGTGTAGGCAGGCTTTAGACGGTCGATCGAGATGTTCATCTGGCGATTAGGTAGCTGCAGAGTGAACACTTTGTCGCTGCGATGTAGCACTCGGTAGGGTCCGTCGTAAGGTGCTTGTAGCGGTTTCTTTACGGCGTCGACTCGTACGAATACGTGTTCGCAGGTTTGGAGATCGCGATGTACAAATATTGATCTTGTACCGTGTTGCGGGATGTTCGGTGTCGGAGTTAACTTGCGTATTGTTGATCGTAAGTTTTCGACGAAATCGGAGTCCATGATGACGTCATCGCGCGTAGGTATTACGAAATCACCGGGTAATCGTACAGTACAGCCATAAGTTAGTAAGGCTGCGCTTACACCGGTGTCCGTTCGTAGCGCGGCTCGAATTCCAAGTAGCACGGTAGGTATTGTGTCGATCCATGACTTCTCCGTTTGTAGTCTTGCTTTCAGCGCGGCCTTGAGAGTTCGGTGCCAGCGCTCGATGATTCCAGATGACTGCGGATGATACGGCGTTGAACGGGTTCTTTCGATGCCGAGTAAGCGTGTGAGTGACGCAAAAACTCGACTCTCGAATTGCCGTCCTTGGTCCGTGGTAATGGTAGCGGGGCATCCGAAACGGGAGATCCAACCTTCATACAGGGCTTTGGCGACGTCTTCGGCGGTGATCTCACACAGCGGTACAGCTTCGGGCCATTTTGTAGCTCGGTCGATAATTGTGAGTAGGTATCGATGTCCGCTTGCGGTAGTAGGTAAAGGTCCGACGAGATCGGCGTGTATATGCTCGAATCTTTGTGTTGGCGGGAAGCTTGAAATTTGACTTGTGGTGTGTCGTTGAATCTTCGCACGTTGACAGTGTACACATACTTTTGCCCATTTGCCTACGTCGGCATTTAGACCGGGCCAAAAGTAGCGTTCGGCGACTAGTTTTCGTGACGTTTTGATTCCGGGATGGCTGACGTTGTGTACGGCGTTGAAGGCGGCACGGCGATGCTCTTCGGGTACGTAAGGTCGTAAGTGCGGCGTTGATGCTTCGCAGTACAGTTTGATTGAAGTTCCGGGAATTGTGATTTGTTTGATTGTGAGGTTGTCTTGCTGTGAGAGTAGTTGGATATTATTGTTATCTCGGTCTTGTGCTTCTGAGAGTTGTTTGTAGTCTATCGGAGATGGGCAGGAGATAGCTTCTATGCGGGATAATGCGTCGGCGGCGGCATTTTGATTTCCGGGAACGTGTCGTATATCGGTAGTGAATTCACTGATATACAACAGCTGTCGGGTGCGTCGCGGTGATTCATTGTTGGTCGCTGTCTTGGTGAATGCATATGTCAGCGGCTTGTGGTCGGTGAAAATTATGAGTTCTCGGCCTTCGAACATTTTTCGAAAATGCTTGCAACTCATGTAAATGGCAAGTAATTCCCGATCGAATGTAGAGTAGCGAGTCTGGGCGTCGGAGAATTTCTTCGAAAAGTAGCCAAGTGGTTGCCACGTGTTATTGACGTACTGGTTGAGTGACGCTCCAGCGGCTTTGTCGCTTGCGTCGCTGAATATTGCGATTGGGGCTTCGTGTGACGGGTGCGCGAGCAAAGCGGCGTTTTGAATGCTAACTTTGCACGCGTTGAAAGATTCTTCGGCTTCGTCGTTCCAAGAAATTTCGGTCTTGTCTCGCTTCTTCGCGTTGTGTAGGTATTTGCAGAGCGGTGCTTGAATTTGTGCGGCGTTCTTGATATTTTCGCGGTAAAAATTCAGCATGCCGAGGAATCGTCGTAATTCGTCGATATTCTTAGGCTTCGGGTAGTCGATGATTGCTTGTACTTTTTCAGTAGGCGGTCGAATTCCATCTTTGCTGACTTCGTAGCCTAAGAACTTCACTGATGGCTTGCCGAATACGCACTTTGACGGGTTGATGGTTATGCCGTAATCTTGCAGTCTTGTTAGTACGGCGCGTAGGTGAGTTTCGTGCGTTTTTTCGTCGGTCGATGCAACGAGTAAATCGTCGACGAATGGGAAAACGAAGTCAAGGTCGCGCAATACTTCGTGGATAAAGCGTTGAAATGTTTGACCACAATTCTTGAGTCCGGGGCACATCCGTGGAAACTCGAAAAGGCCAAATGGAGTTATAATGGCACTTTTTTCGATGTCTTTTTCAGCGATTGGCAGTTGTTGGTATGCGCGGTTGAGATCCAACGTGGAGAAAACTTGCTTGCCGGCGAGTTGATAAGTGAAATCACGTATGCGTGGGATTGGGTAACGATCGGGCTTAGTAATTGCGTTAAGCCGTCTGTAGTCGCCACACACACGTAATTCACCGTTCTTCTTCGGCACGACGTGAAGAGGTGATGCCCAAGGGCTCTTGCTTGGTCTGCACAGGCCTTGTTCCATCATGTTGGCGAATTCTTTCTTCACGAGTTCATAGCGGTGCGGTGCGATTGGACGAGGTCTGCAGTGCAGTGGAGGTCCAGTAGTTTCGATGAAATGTTCGACGTTGTGTTTCGGGCTTAGCTTCATCGATGTTAGACGGGTCGTTCCTGGGAAGTCGGCAAGGATGTTGTGGTACGACTGCTGCACGTCTATACTGCGCACGGTAGGTATGTTAGCAGTACAGATCTGCGCGTTAGTGTAGAGTAGCGTCTTGCCGTCGATTAGCCTTCTCTTCCTTATGTCGACGAGTAGGTGATGGTAGTCGAGGAAATCTGCACCGAGGATAGGTTTCGATACAGCTGCGATGACGAACTTCCAACGAAACGGTCGACGTAGCTTCAAATCAAGCTCTAGCGTCTTCTCTCCGTAGGTAGGTATGACGGTGTTATTCGCTGCATAGAGTTGAAATGGCAGTGGTTGCGCTTTGGTGCCGGGCGTTCGGGGTAGCACGGAGATGTTAGCGCCAGTGTCCACGAGGAATGTTAATTTTGAAGTGCGGTCGGTCACGAATAGGCGGTGTGATGTGTGAGTAACGCCGGTTTCCGCCGCAGCCAGCGTTACGTCTAGTTTTCCGACGGCGATGATGATGATGACGGGATCGGCTTGAAGCTGCAGGGTGACGTGCAATTTCGTGCATCCATGCCGAATCGGCGGTGGTAATGGCAGTACGGCAATGGTGAGCTTCTGCGGCTTCGATCTTGCGACTGCGACGATTGCGAAGTAGTTCTTGGACGTGACGGGAAACGGCGATACGATCGGCTGTGGCGAAGATTGTAGCTGTCACGTGGTCTGGATCGTAGCTCGGCGACTTCAAGTGACAGTCTTCTTATCTCGCCGATGAGAAATTGCGCGTCGAGGCCTGGTGAGTAAGCTGTGGTCGGGTGCTGTGATGACGGTAGCGAAGGTGGAGGGACGACTGGAGATGAGATGGCGGCAATCTGATGTGCTGTGGTAGGTATATGTTCCATCATCTTGTCCGCTAACAACGCGAGATCTTCCAGTGTGGTCTTGATTTTAAATGCTTCGCTGACGGTCAGCACGGAGCGAACGTGTGGAGGCAGGTGGTCGAGCCACATCATCTGTATCGTCGTATCTGGGAACTTTTCTTTGTTGAGGGTCTGCATCCGTCGCAATAGTTGACTGGGCTTCTGCTCTCCAAGCTCGACTTGCGACAGAAGTTTCTTCGTCTGTGAGCTGTCCGATTCTTCATACACTGAGATGAGCCTGTTCTTGATGGCAGTGTAATAGTTGTCGGCCGGTGGCGAGTATATGAGGTCGCTGATATTCTGTATGTCTTGTTTGTCCAGCTGTGCTATCACCATCTGTGCCAGCTGAGCCTGGCTCCTCTTCAGCTCTGCCGTGGCTGCTTCGAAGCTGCAGAACCAGAGTACGGGCTGATCTCTCCAGAAGGGTGGAACGCGTAGCGCCAGGGAGATGGCTGCCACGTCGTGAGATAGCGTAGCGGCGGCAGTCACTGTAGGCGGCGAAGCTGCATCTTGAGGCGTCTGCTGTTCTTCGTTCACACCGTTGATGGGAGACATCTTGTAGGCTTCTTTCTTCTTCAGGGTTCAGTCGGTGGTCACCACTTTAGGTATTTCTTTAGTTATTGGTTGATGGTGAATAATGAAAGAAGTAATTGCTTCCTGATTCTGGTTCGAATGATTTTATTTACAAAATTACTCATTAATATTACACTATTTGATGTACCAACTTGTGGCGATACGCGTAATCGGCACCGCGAGATTACAGCGCAAATCACAGACGCGCGCGCTATCGCGCGTACCTATAAATACAAATTCCGCGATCGCGGTCGGCCATTTCGCCGCCGATCGCCGTGATAGCAACACGTCGCCGCGCCCGCTGCTCCGCGTGTGTTGCATCGTGCTCGTCGTGTACTGGTCTCCGTCCGCTGCGCTGTGTGCTGCACGTCGAAGTTCCTGCTACTTCATTGTCCTTTTCAGGACAGCCGAACTGCACTTTTCAGTGCAACGCAAACTGCTCTTCTTAGAGCAACTTCTTGTTTCTGTGACCAATCAATCAATCCTTGTTTCTTGCTGGACGATCTGATCAATCGGTAATCTGGTTGTTGGTAATTAAGGTATTGTGGTATTTGTGGTGAGGTAAAGGTTTCTTGCTGGTAACACGGTGAGTAGTAGGTAAGTACCTACATATCTATCTATATATATCGTCGCTTGCCCACATCACATGACCTAAATTGAGCTTACCGTGGCGTGAGACTAAGTTGATTTGTGTTAGATGTCCTAAGATATTTATTTATTTATCTCAAATGAACTTACGCATGTATACTGTGCTCGTTAGAAGGTAAATCCTATGTATGATTATTTCCGACACATATTTATACTATTTCATTATTAATTATAATCTTGAATTTTGTAATTTGCATTTTTAGATTTTTTGGTTGAATTTTTTGAAGTCCCTATTTGATGTTATGAGCTTCATTTTCTTGTCAGTGTCAACAAAGAAAATTTATAGTGTTAAGAATGTCATAGCGTTTTGATTGTGCTCTAGAAAACCTAAAGCTAGACAAAATGGTCATTATTAGCGTAATGATCATTATCAAAAATCATTATTCTTGATTATCATTATTATGATACGCCCTCTACGAACTCCCATCGTAAATTTCAATCATCTGTCTCTCCAATGTAAACGCCATCAGACTTCGCAGCGACAGAGACAGAATTCAAAATGTACAAACTTTGTAAGTTTGCGGTAACCCCCCTGATTCAGTTTAGGTCGAGAGAAAGGGATAAGGCTATACGAGTTGTATGTCTCTGTCCCGTTCTAGGAACCTAAACTGAATCGCATTAGTACGTCATGGTAACCCCCTGACCGTTCTCAATTATATCATGTTTGTCACTTTTTTACGGGATACCTACATTTCGGAGAGTGTGCTGAGGAACTGCACAACCTTATTCTTCCGTCCCCATTCTACCATCGGACTACCAGACAATCGGCACTCCGGCATCGCTTCATGGTAGGTATTCCAAAAATACGCACGAAGCGTTTCGCTTCGACTTTCCTTATGCGAACTGCCAAAGAGTGGAATGCCTTGCCCGAAACTGTGTCTCCGCATGTGTACGTACAATCTGAATATCTTCATGGCAAGAGTGAATAGGTATCTCATAGGTAAACGTGCTTCACCGTAGACTGCATCATCACTTACCAGCAGGTATGATCGTGGTGAAACGTGTGCCTATTATGAATAAAAAAAAACAAATATCATGGCTACACTGTCATAGGGATTTGTTCCATTTTTTCGCCATTCGGTTGGCTTAACTAAGGGGCTAACCAAAGCCAAAAATTGTATAACCGTAGGTATCGTCTATTAATGATTAGACGTACGATATGACTCTTTAGTCATGGTCGTCTGGTATCAGGAATCATTTTACCAAGACCACTTTACGACACGACCTACATAGTTAACAAGGAACCCAGGCATGTAGGTAGAGTAGAGGTTTTAAAGATCATCGTAGAATGGAATACTTACAAATAGTCTAAAGAAATTCGAATGCGTTTATTTTTGCATTAAAGACGAGTTGGTTCTGCAGGAGTACAGAGTACGTTAGCTGGAAAGCATAACGTCATCATGTGGAATTGTAAAGCCATTTTTGGAAGGCTTCTCCCCTGGGTTTCCACGACTACCGTAAAACCACCTGACTATAGTCCAAATGCTCCCAACTATGGTCCACAACTTAATGGAATATCTTCTATTTGGTGTAATTATTATATTAATAGTGCTATTCATCATAAGCAAACTCTTCATTCATAAATAATAAAAACTTGGAAAAGGCCAAAAAGGAGATTGGGATTGACGCTTATTAGGAGTTGACATTGTGGACCATAATTACAGTATTGGACTATAGTGGGGTAATTTTACGGTACCGATTTTCAGTCGTTCAAGAATGAGTTAATAACATAAGTAAATCAAACGGATCTAATAAACTGGGAACAACAATTTATTGTATTAGGTATTATTTTGCTCGATGTTAAAGTACATTCGCCATTAGATATATTTAAAAACACGTTTATAATTAATTACATAATTACCCAACAGATGAGAGTAAAAATCCCTGTTCGTTATATTAAGAGAGATGCCACAAATTGACGTTACTGTAAGTAATAATATGGATATGACAGCAGCATTGATTTGGATCCAAATCGATTAAACAAAGTTATTTCCAGAGTAACAACAGTTGTGCATAACTAATGCTTATTTCTAGGTTTTAAGACTCGAATACTTTATTTTTTTACGATCATTAAGTCGTTAAGCCACGAGTCTTTAGGGTTTTTAATTCTTTAAGCATCGAAATGAGCGTTATTCCACAAAACTATTACCAAGTTATCTAAACATTGTTCAAACTATGGAAAGTTACTGAGTATCAGAAACGCTCATTTCGAGCCTTAAAAACTCGAACCTTAAAGGCTTAAAAATTTTATTGCTATTTTTTATTAGCAAACAAGAAAATTCAATTTAAAAATATAGTTTGAAAATACCTTAAAGACTTTTGAGGTATTTTTAAGCCTTAATGGTTATGAGAATTTCGGAATAAAAATAAGCGTTATCCAAAACTGTAACTCCTCCAGTTTGGGTAAAGGACCCCATTCTCAAAAGCTTATAACATGTAATACAAGTGGAAGTATCTTGTTATCGCGATTAATTAGACAAGGACTTCCGCTTATATTACAAGTTACAAGATTTTTTGTGAAATTGGCCTCTGGTTTTGAGCAAGATGACATTTGTTGAGCATTTAGTGTTACATCGTATTCACATGTAAGATAGCTTGCTTACAAGATAATGATATCATAGATATAATGTGCCTTCCGTCAGAAAGATGCGTGCATTCCGAAGAAGCGATAGTTGTGCTAGCTTTACTCTTGGGTACATCCATGTAACTGTAATGAAAATGACTATTTAACCGTATGTTTATTGATTTATGATTAGTGACGTATTAAATTATATCTATAGCAGTGCCCTTTCAATAACTAGATATAATTACTGTTTGCACTATTAGTAGAACACGCGAGATTAGTCACTTACATTACTTTATTATATGGAAATTTAGTTTAAGAGTTCTTCTTATATGCAGCCCCGGCGGCAATGGCTCCTAATATGAGAGCCGCCAGCAAATACCACTTCCAATTACTGAAACAAAAGCACTAATGTAATAAAAATATCAAAGTAACAAAGCACATTAATTCCTATTCTACATAAAGCTGCTTTTTAGGTAACAATTTCATCGAAGGATTTTTAGACACCGTATATACAAGAGGAGGCCGTGTACAGTCAAGGACATTAATATATATATACACTTCTCCATACTGATGCCTTACAAATGTGTCTATATATTAATGCACTCGACTGTACCCTATGTTAAAAAAGGTACGTGTATTTGTATGTATAAAGCCTGAGTGGCGAGCGTCGAGCGACGCGTCTGGCGGGGCGGGCGCTGCGCGTCGAGCGTCCAAGGGATTTGAACAGCATGTACTCGAGTCACGCACATACGTTTGCATTTGTTTAACATGAACGTCCCGCTCTAGCGTCGTGGTTCATATTTAGCTCTCCCAGTATTGTATTTTTCCCTCCAGAATAGTTTTGAAGAATTGATCATGTCGTATCAATCGCCCCATCCTTTTCCCGCGTTTCACTTCAATAGCATTCAGAATCGTTCTCATCTAACTACTTACCCTATTTGTAGCACCTACTCAGATAAAATATAAATGAAATATAGGGTTAATATATCGAATATAAATTTATTGTTAGTCCACACAGAACATTACAACGGCTAGCAACGCCATGACACAGCAAGAGACAACCGTTCCTACAAGAACAAGATAGCACTATACTTTCTCTTTCTAAATATATCAAACCTTATTACATTGTTCTCAACACCCCCTTTCAATGTAATAATGTTTACCTAAACATAACTTGTAAATCTCTTTGACCAACATAAACTCCTTGTAACACTTCTACAAGACAATAAAAAATGAAAGGTACAAGTTAAGCTTACTTGCTTACTTAGTCAGACCACACATGCTAACAAACTTAAGTAACAAAATATTATTCAACGACTTTGTGAGCATGTCTGCAATCTGGTCTTCCGTTTTCACATATATTATACACAATGTACCCTTTTCAATCAGCTCTCTAATAAAATGATGTTTTATGTCAATGTGTTTCAATCTCTTGACAATATTAGTACTTGCTACTTTAATTGCAGACTGATTATCACAGAACATTGTAGCTGGCAATACATTATCAAAGTTAAAATCATGCAAGAGGTTAATCAGCCAACAAGCCTCACTGCCTGCCATTGCCATTGATACATATTCAGACTCCGTCGATGAAATACTGACAGTGCTCTGTTTCTTTGAGCACCAGGAAATCAAACAGTTGGCAAACTTAAAACAGTATCCAGTGGTTGATTTCCTGTCTCTTAAGTCACCACCCCAGTCAGCATCACAAAATCCTACAAGCATCTCATTATTGCAATTATACAACAATTTGTAGTCTATTGTATGTTTGATGTAGCGCAGCACTCGCTTTAATGCTACCAACAACATATCACTCGCAGAATCTTGGTATCTGCTTAATATAGACATAGCAGCACATATGTCAGGTCTAGTACCTAAAGCCGCATACATCAAGCATCCAATGATCTGTCTACAATTGTTGTCTGTACTACTTTTACACTTATTAGTTTCAAGCACCTGAGTGTTGAAATTCTGGTCCATTGGTGTACTAATTGGCTTACAGTCCTGCATATTAAACCTCTTCAGGACTCTTTCGAGGTATTTCTTTTGACACATTTCAGTAACACGACTTTCTAAATTTTGTTTTACCTCTATCCCCAAGAAATCAGAAATTATCCCTAAGTCCTTCATTTCAAATTCTCTTTTTAGTACAGTTTTTAATCCTGTGACCTGTTCCTCGTTAGTGCCGAAAATTAGCATGTCATCCACATATATAAGTAAATACATTTGCTCTTGACCCTCACATTTAGAATAAAGACAACAGTCAGATTGAGATCTCTTAAACCCTTCTCTAATAATTACCGAGTTGAACTTATCATTCCAATACTTAGGTGATTTCTTTAGACCATATAAGGCTTTATTTAATTTGACAATATTTTCACCATTTTCAAATGCTCCATCTGGTAAACGAATGTAAACGTCCTCCCCAATTTCGCCATAAAGAAACGCTCCTGTAACGTCCATTTGATAGACAGGTAAGTTCAGCTTAGTAGCCACAGCTAAGAACAATCTAAAGGTTGCCAACTTTGCAACAGGTGCATAAATTTCATTAAGACTCAATTCATCATTCTGTTCAAAACCCCTAGCAACAAGTCTAGCCTTATATTGAATTTTACCATTGTTTTGTTTAATTTTAAATACCCACTTGCTACTAACTACTTTTTCATTAACATTTTCACTACATACTGTCCAAGTATTGTTATCCTTGAGGGTTTGCAGTTCCCTCTGCATGGCACTTATCCACTCACATGCATTAGGACTGTTCACAGCCTCATTATGAGTTTTAGGTTCTGAGTTATCATTCAACACATTATGGCATTTATAAAATACAGTTTGTTTTTTAACTCGCATACCTCGCCCTAAAGGTTCTTCATTTTCACTTACCTCAATACTCTCGTCGCTATCTCCAGTTATCACCATACTCTCCTCAGTATCAGTTGTTAAAGTATGATCGGGCTCGTAGTCTGGATCTGAGTTTCTGTCTGTACTTACTTGACTGTCACTGTCGGTGGGTTGTACCTGGGAGCTTGAGCCACTCACAGCAACTTCATCCTTTTCAATGGTCTCACTGGTGCATGGTGATTCACATGGTACTGTTGTCATCCCGCTTGTAGTAGGCGAACTTTCCTTGACTGACTTTTCTTCCCTTTCACTCACAAAAACAATATCTCTTTTGGTTTCAACTTCATCTTTGTCTGGAAAATATACTCTATATCCCTTAGTAGTCTCTCCGTATCCGACCATGATACCTTTTTCTCCTTTGGCATCCCACTTGTGTCTTTTTACTTTTGGAATATGGGCATAAACTGAAGTGCCAAATATTTTCAAATTATTTATGTCAAAAGTTTTACCGGTCCACAGCTCATATGGTGACATTCCTTCTACTGAGCTCTTTCCTGTTCTATTGATCACGTAGGCAGCAGTGTTGACTGCTTCCGCCCACAGACGAATAGGTAAGGCTTTGGCACACAGCATAGTCCTCGCTGCTTCAACTAATATACGATTTTCTATCTCTATTTTACCGTTTTGTTCTGCGGTATAAGGAACTGACGTTTGGTGCACTATTCCTTTCTCCAATAAGAACTCTCTGACCTCTTTGTTCAAAAATTCTGTTCCACAATCACTTCTAAAAATCTTCACGCTGTTTGACGTTTCCTTCTCGGCGTGAGTAATGAAATTCTTCACACACGCTTTAATCTCGTCTTTACTTTTAATAAAATATACTTGCCGATACTTCGAGTAGTCATCTTTGAACACTACATAATATCTGGAACCTCCAATTGATGGCTCTTCCATTGGCCCACAAGTATCCGCATGAATCATTTCGCATGTTCTAGTGCTCACATTTTCGCTTGCTGGATAGGGTAAGCGATGTATTTTACCCTTAAGACAGTCCTCACATGTATGGGTAGGGGACTTTTTAATTTCTATATTGTTTTTCTTGAGCACATCCTTCACATACACTAAGTTTTGATGAGCCAACTTTTGATGCCACTCGTGTAAATCCGTACACTTGACACCAGCCACATTAGCTGTGCATGTATCTAAATATCGAAAATCCAAATAATACATGCTTCCGCGGCGCTCTGCAATTGCCATAACTTTATTATTTTTGTAAAATTTGCAAACATTTTCGCCGGTAACAACAACATAACCTTTTGACGTTGCGCGATTGACAGAAAACAAGTTTGTTTTTAATTCCGGAACGTAAAGTACGTTCTCTATGGTCGTGTCAATCCAATCCGTTCCGTTCCACACTTGCACCGCCACCTGTCCGCGGCCGTGTACACTAACCTGTGTACCGTTTCCGACGATCACGTATTTATTAAATACACGTGAATACGACGTAAATAATCCGAAATTACATGCCATGGTTTCGCTGGCACCCGAATCGACAAGGAAACTTGTATTTTGATATTGTTCACCGCTGACACTATCAACCACAAATGCATTTTTCTCTTTGTCCTTTCTAAAACGACACTGACTCTTCAAATGTCCCGTCTTGTTACAATAATAACACTTCAAATCTTGCCGACTGTCCTTATTCTGGTGTATAACCCTACATTCACTTTGGTAATGTCCGAGTCTATTACACTTAAAACACTTGACCGTTTTCTTGTCTACTTTCTTCGCAACGAATGCCGAGGTTGAAGGCAAATTCTTGCACTTCTCTTTAATCCTTTCTTCTTCTATCAATAGTCTTGCAACTAAATTATCATACGTCTGCTTAATATCAGGGGCTGACTCCCACGCTGACACGAAATGTTTGTAGTCTTCAGGTAGAGACATCAACACCTTGGTTATAACAAACTTTTCTGAAATAGATTCACCCAACTGTTTCAAGTGATTCTTCATCTCCTGTATTTTTGACAGGAACACTGGCATTTCCGTGCCTTCTTCATATTTGAACTGAAAGAATCGTTGCTGAACGATATGAATACTGGTCTCTGATTTCTGCTCGTAAACACTCTGCAACTTATTCCACATCTCCGCAGATGTTTCGCACGAAATAATGTGTAACATGACTTCTTCTGTCATTCTGGTCACGATTATCGTTTGAGCTTTTGCGTCCTGTGCCTCCCAAATAATCAACTTCTTATCATCCGTAGGCTTTTCTGACGAACCGTCCACTATTTTAAAAAGACCTTGACCCCGTAGAGAAACGGATGTCTGGAATTTCCATACATTCCAATTTTTGGAACCTTCCAATTTAATCGCTGCCCCAACTGCCCCGACTTGCGTAGAATCGGTTTTATCTTCCATCCTGTAGCCCTCCCTTCCTTGAACGAATATTTCGAGCAAGTAATTTCCTTCCCGGTGCGAAAATTCAAAATGGTCGCCGCCCCGCAAACCGGTATTTTTGAAAACTTCTAGCGCTACAGTTTTACGTCCTTTAACCCTACATTTATTTATTTCATGCTAGTTAGTGACCTGGGCCCATAACCAGATAAAATATAAATGAAATATAGGGTTAATATATCGAATATAAATTTATTGTTAGTCCACACAGAACATTACAACGGCTAGCAACGCCATGACACAGCAAGAGACAACCGTTCCTACAAGAACAAGATAGCACTATACTTTCTCTTTCTAAATATATCAAACCTTATTACATTGTTCTCAACATACTCATTGGTTAATCTATCTTTCCAACACCTTCCACACGTCTCCAGATACACATCTCAAATGCTTACAATCTTTTCCTGTCTCTTTGTGTCATTGTCCAAGTTTGCTTCCGTAAAGAGAATTGCTCTACACCGTGTTTTTATTGATTTCCGTTAAATTGGACAGGTGACTTGGGATATTAATAGAAGTTGTCTGGTACATCAGCTTTTGTTAATTTCGTAAAAAAAAATTTTTTTCGTTTTCATACATAATAATTGTAATGGCAAGTGTGAGAAAACCTTAAGAATAAGATCTCAGGTGACTGACGGCACATGTCAAAGTAAGTAATATTAGGATCTAACAAAGGTTGCAATACACTTGTTCAGTGATTAAATTTATTTTTTTTAATAACTCAATAACAGTAAGAGTTAAGATACTAGTTTCTTAGAGAAATTGATTATTTTTTAACTAAATAAGCTTCCCTTTGATTTAACGGAAATCAATAAAAACACGGTGTAGAAGGCCTTAGACTAAGTATAAGGCCTGAGTGGCGAGCGTCGAGCGGCGCGTTCGGCGGGGTGGGCAGCGGCGCGTCGAGCGGCCAAGGGAAGGGATACGTTGGCATTTGTTTAAAATGGATGCCCCACCACACCGGACGCTTTAGCATCTACTCAGGCCTTAGAATAATCTAAGTTAAAAGGTAGAAAACCTGGGTCTAGGTGGCGGAGGGGGTTTCTCTTCAATATTGCAGCGGTGGGGGGTAACTGGTTTCCCGGATGAGCGATTCAGTCCCAACTGCGGAGCTCTGTCGATCAAGAATTATGTTAATCAATTTATAAATAATATTACAATAGCTAAGCCACATATTCACTATAAACAATTTTGTTAATGATCAATATCACAAACAATAAATATATGATTTAAATGTCTACATTGTATCTATAATGCAGACATTTATATCATATATTTATTGTTTGTGATAAATGGGTTACATTGCCGGTACCTACATAGGAAGACTTTTATATTGGCCCCTTCTTGGTACGGTCATAACTACACAGGATTAAAAGCAGATGCTTAAAAAATATATAATTAAACGTATTTTTTTTAAAGTTGCCCTGAAAATGCTACTCATGAAAAAACTTGGTTTAAAAATGATGTATCAACAACATTGTTTACAGCGAAAATATGTCGCTTTACGTAGTCATGATTTTCTATTTAAAAATGTCAATATGTGCATTTCGATTAGGCGGTTGAAAAAAGCTGTAATTATAGCATAGATGAACCAGACAAATGTCTCTTCTCTACTTTGAATTAGTTTTTTCGAATAGACTAAGCCGATAAGACGTTCGACAGGTGTGGTAAAGCCCTTATTAAACTGGTGTATTTGTTAACTTTATACCCTATGTAACATACATTCTGCGTTAAGTTATGCATCACTTAATGCATCAGCTTGCTAAGTTAGGAGACGTTTATGAATAAGGGGTTTAGCCGCTTAGAATTTCGTAGTTACGTAAGATTTTATTTAAAATATATGGACTATAATATATTATGTACCTATAAATGTATAAATATGTGAGTACCAACCTTGGCTTGGTAAGATGACGAGCTCTGTGAAAAAAACTTTAATAAGTTTCATGATAATGACTCTTAATATTATTTCAATAAATATAACCAAATTAAAAAAACCGACTTCAACCGATTTCTCCAAAATCCCATCATCAGACCCCGACTTGGTTCCAAGGCGACCAACTAGGGATTATACGCATTAGATAGAAAAAAAAATAGAATATCGGTTCACGATTTTTGGAGGTAGGTATCGAGTATCATACATTTATAAAAACAGTTGAATTGAGATTGTCTTCCTTTTTTGAAGTCGGTTAAAAATAATGCATTCATAACAAATCATTAGAATTACTTTTTAAGCTTGCGTGGTCATTAACATTAAGTAAGAGTAACTCTGTGCAGATGGCCTTTGCAACAGTGTCAAAATATCGGGTGCTCAATAATCTCTATTTGCATGATAATATCTCATTTTAATTAGCATGAAATATTAAAATTACAATTAGTCTTGTGAATTCGAGGCGTTAACTAAAATCCATGAGTCGCGCTTGCACTGTCTAGAAACCTCGAACCTTAACCTCTCGTGAGCCGGAAATATTTTTATCTAATAGTTTTCTCTTACGCGGATCCACGTTCCGGCATTCAAGTCCTTAAAGCCTCGACCGTATAAGCCTTAAATTAAAAGCTTCGTGTTGCCGTCATCAAACACATAAACATCGAGTCTTTAAGACTTGAGCTTTAAAGTCTCCTAAGCCTTCAAGGTTTAAGTCAATAAAGTTTGAATCGTTTCAAGTCTTAAATAAAATCAATATTGATTTTATAGTTATAAAAGGTGATACTAGATCCGATTGATACATAGCTCCGCTAGGACGCTCACTATTTGAGCTCTTAAACGCTTGACTCAGACGAGGTTTGGGAGCTTTTATGGAGAACTTTTATTAGGCCCTAGTCTTTAAAGCTTGAGTTCTCTATTAAGCCCGAGCGTTAAAGGTTTTCTCTTAAGAGTTCATACAAAACTTAAGTCATCGAAACTTTGTTTTAGTTCGAACCTTAAATGCTCAAGTCTTCAAAGCTTAAACTTTCAAGGTTGGAGAGGTTAAAGTCTTCAAGACTAGCGTTGAAAAATGTCGGAAAAAATCAAATTGTTTTTGTCGGGAATGTATGAAAATTTCGTTTTTTTCGGGTTTTTACAGAAATAATCAATGTCACTGTCACTGTCACTCCTTTCCATCTGTTTCAATTGATTTTTCCTCGATGACATCGCGTTCTCCTGGTATTAAGTGAAAATTAGACCTAATTTTCCTTGGTTTAGAGAAGAAAAAAAAAACATTTTTCGAAAAAATCTGGAAAAAACAAGCTGTTTGGAAAGAAACGGGATTTAATCCGGAAATTTTCAGCGCTATTCAAGACTAGTCTTTTAACAACACTAATTACAATCTATGAATGAGTTGACTCACGTGTGCACGCATGCGGCCGTTTGTGAGCATGAACATGAGCATGAACATACTTCTTCCTTCGCGGCGCTGCCCCTGAATGGGTTGAGTAACAAATACACCAGTTGTTAGAACATATCCGCCCCCAATCCCCCATCAAACAGTAGTTCCGCGAATTTCGAAAATCGTAAATTTAATCATCATATACTCGTAAATAAGTATTCTCGGGCATCTTACACAATTCGACTTAGTCACACGGTAAGCTCTATTAAGGCTTGTAATTTGAGTACCAAGCGACGGTATAGGTATAATAGATATAGATACTTAAATACGTAGACATGCCACGACCAAGGAACAAATGTTTGTGGATTCGGACCCGGAACATCCAACTTCGTAGACAGAGTCACCACCAGTCAGCCTACGGAGGCTGACTGGTGGTGGCTGATGATGCCTGCCGCCCTATCGCGAACTTGAAAATTCGTAAATTTTGAGAATTTGTCTTTGTCACTCCAAAAAAGCCATCATTAGAGTGTCAGAGACAAATCCTCGAAGTTTTTGGATTTGGAAGCTCGCGGTAGGGCGGCAGGCACCATCAGCATCACTATCATCAGTCACTCTAAAGCGGAATTAGTATGACACAGACAAATACCCGAAATCTTCGATTTTCGAAGTCCACGATAGGACTAACTCAATGTAATTTATTTAGCATTAGAATGATGTCGAACGATAGATCTATAGGAATCATAAATGAAAAATAATGCAAGTAAGCGTAAATCTGTTGTTGGTGATTGATTCATATTTGTTATTGTATGATGTATGTTTCAACTACGAAATGTGTTTTTTTCTGAGTAAACATACTGATTCGTATAAGATTAGTATACATACTGACCTTGTTTTCTTCTTGCCGGAAAAATAACCCCACATTCTGAGGACCGAGGCACACTGAAGAAAAACAGTAGAAGTTAATTAACATAAGTACTCGTACAATCAGAATATCGTTTTATAAAATCACCGTCATCAACCGAACAGACGTTGCCTAAAATGTAAAGAAACCGTTCAAATAAAATATAGGTACTTACATAAGCTATTCTTATGTTATCGGTCCCTTACGTTTACGTCACTTCGACCCATTTGGATCTTTTTACGTATTTTGTGACCTTTAGCACCTACCCCAGTAGGCTTATGATGGTACCGCGTGTAATCGTTTGTCGGCGTTGCCGTCACATTGTGACAAGTTTGCAAGTGCGTAAGTGACGCGTAGCACGATAAATAGACAAAACGGGACCATCATAAGTAGGGTTAGGAATTTTGGTGGCATTAGGTGGACAGAGAACAGTGGAGTCGTTGTTTTTTTTTTTTATGATTGATTGAATAATTAATTAATCAGAAATAATAAATAAATATATTCTTTTAAACAGGGTTTCGCCAATTTTAAGTATTAAATAATTTCATCTTTAATATTTGACTACCTATGAATCGAAGTTCAATCATTCTTTGTAATATAGCTTAATGATTGTTATGGGAACTCGGACTCGTGAGAACTAGAACGTTAAAAATTAAATAAATAAGATTTCTCATATACCAACATTTTTAAATGAAAATTATTATTTCTCTAGTTTCTGAAAAATAAAATTCATGCTATTTATTTAAATTCCTTGATAAATCCAGCTTGAAATGAACACTAATTCGTTATTATTTTATAAGTTAATCATTTATTCGAGTTAAAAATGTTTGTAACATCGACTCCACTGCTCTATGTTCAATAAATGCCACCAAAATCCTAACCCTAATCATAAGCCACCAGGTGGCTTACGGTGGTAACGCGTTTATTTATCGTTTATCGTGCTACGCGTCACATTGGCACTTCCATACTTGTTAGAACGCGACTCTAACAACGATAAACGTTTTAACACGGAAGTTACCATCCATACCACATTATAAGTCTACAGGCCTACTACCAAGCCTACTTCTATTCTATCCACTCAATGTTTTTGAGACCGGCCCGTCACTGCTGCAGAAGCGGAAACGCAGGAGCAGCCACACATATTCCAGGAGGAGTAGGTATCGTTTGTATATTACTATTCAAGACGGCAGTTTTATGAGCTACGAGAACCTTTGGACACAGAACTCACAGACCAACCCCTTTGGTTCGTCTACGGATATTCCTTTTTCTGATTCTACCACACAGAGAAATTCCATGCATAGCCCATAAATGCTTGAAATAGAATTACGAATAGGTATGTAATTTTTATTCTACTTACGCATGTATATTGTGGTTTTGTAAAAAATCGTGTGTATGATTATTTCCGATACATTTTTATTCTATTTCATTTTGATTGGTTACAATGATTTTCGTAAATAAACATTTTTCTTAAGATTTTTTTCTTGAAATTTTGAAATCCCAATTTGATGTTATGTGTTTAACATTTTCCTGTCAAGTGTCCAGAATGTCACAGCGTTTTGATTCTGCTTTTGTTCCTAGAAGGCTTAAGGCTGCGTTTCCACCAGAGATGTGCGAGGATGTGTTTCCATACAAATGACACCTATTAATGATTCGAGCGAGGTGTCATTTGTATGGAAACACATCCTCGCACATCTGTGGAAACGCAGCCTTAATCTAGGCATTTACCTTATACTGATTAGTAAGAGATTTCTAAAGCCAGATCTACACCTTCAATTTAATTTCTTGCTGCAAAACAAAGCTATATATGCAAGAAATAGGTGCAGGTATTTGCCATTCACTCTTACGCATATGTATCTCAAAACTTGCTGTAATAACTTGCAAGTGTAAATTCAGCTTAACAATGTCCTTTAGAGCGTCAGTTTGACATGTATGCCGAGTGGCCTAGGGTTCCAATTGGTACATTGTACCACATATGAATTTGTAAGATACAGAGGGTACAATAGCATTAAAATAAAAATGTAAACAAACCTAATCACTTACATTATTCCATAATTATTAATCACGCACTTTTAGAACACAATCTTGGTTTATTACCAAATTATAACCTTAAACCTTATGTTCACATACATTTTTAGTAGTGAACATTATTTATATTTGGGTGAATCAACTTTTTTCTGTCTGTTCTTGCTATGGTTACGGTCGCCTGAGTCACGCTGGTTTTATGCAAAATTATGCTAGGTACTTAATTTATGTAAACGTGCACATAGTCCATGTTTGTGGATAAAGGGTTTATTAACATCAGAAAAATGCATTATTGCATAGTTTAAGTAGCATAATTATGCATAAAACCAGCGTGACTCAGGCGACCGTAACCCTGGTAATAACAGACAGAAAAAACTTGATTCACCCATTTATTATAAAAATAAGTCAAATGCTGCGGAATTACAGCCATATTTGTTTACATTTATTTGGATTCTACCGACGAATGTATAGGAAGTCAACCTACTCGCAGGTATTAAAAATAAAAGTACAGTTTCACGTGAATTTAGTTTATTGTCACAATGAGACACACTAGTTAGGTACATTGTATTTCTACTAAGTAGACATGAATACGATTTTTACATACGTATCTATTTAATATACCTACAATGTGTATATAATTTTAAATGCTATAAGTATATTGAGATTTGTAAGTACATGATCTATAAAATAAATGCTCTCTATTTGCATCATAATTAGTATAATTACAGGTTTGGATAAGCAACAGTTAAAAAAAATATTCAAATTAAGATAGGAATTACAATCCTCGATAGATGAGGAATCAATTTTGACACCTGTCAGATCAATACATGACACATGGCCGGTCAGATACGTCAGATTTACAGTTCAACTAAAAGTCGCTAAAGTTGGAAAATATATTGGACTGACAGATGTCAGAATTGACGACTTATTTGTCGTAAGACAATCCTATCACAAAAAATGACATTGTCTAGTAACATCGGATTTGCATTTGCAATTGGTTCATTACTGCTTTTATTTCGAGCACATGATTATATAAATTATTACAATATACTTTCTGGACCCTGAGTATTTTGATACTTATCTATCACTGTACTGCGCAAATTCACTTAAATATGTAAAACAGTACATTATATGAACTGATTGTAACATGACCGGATTGGGGGCCTGCCGCAAACTATCTTTTTCACACCAAATGCGCCGTTAATTGGAGTGAAACAGACAGTTGTTCGAATAATCGATTTTCACGACAACGACCCTGGAATGAAATGAGGGCTAGCACAACTGCTAACTTATAATTATAAAACTAGAGCCTTGAACAAAATTCTGTAATTTAGTCCCCAGAAAAAGTCATTTATTCTATAAAACAGGGTAATGTTTGAGCCTAGTGGTTGTTTTATTTAACCCATTAATTGTTACTCAAGAGGTATCTTATGCAATGCACGTTGATGATCTTTTAAGAAACACTGTGCATATGGTTAAAGGGACAAGAGAAGACGTCGACAAAATACATTTTATTATGTATTAGCGATTTTACATATTAGTTGGATCTATAGTGTAATTTTCATGAGATCTTTACTTGTTGAACTCTGCTATGCTCCAGATTTTGTGCGAGATCACTTTTCATGTTCGTGAGACAATAGCTAGTCTACAAAATAAGATCGCAAACGTTATAGACTTCCGTTAGAAAGAGAGATGAATGACGTCGTGATAAACAGTTGTGCTAGCTTTTCCCGTACGTTTACGAGTT
Source organism: Thaumatotibia leucotreta (assembly GCA_025490895.1). NCBI lineage: Eukaryota > Metazoa > Arthropoda > Insecta > Lepidoptera > Tortricidae > Thaumatotibia > Thaumatotibia leucotreta. Next base: position 49,910 of record JALPQI010001163.1, on the reverse strand, counting down.
CTTCTTATATGCGATGGCTCCAGCAGCAATGGCTCCTAATATGAGAGCCGCAAGCGCATACCACTTCCAATTGCTGAAATAAACACAAACATCATAAAGTGGTCACCATTAATTCCATCCCTCAACAAAAAACTTATAAAACATTCACAAAAATGTCACATAAGAAAGGAGCGGAATTTTCAAAGCGGAAATCTAACTGTCAAAGGGATTGACTAAATTATTTTATCGACTTATCGATGTTACGGAATAGCCCATAACTTAGAATATTATTCTATAGCATTTGACCTCTTTTATATGTAACTTACATTTCGATATTAAAATAAATCATGTCAGGCGTCAACACTCTGATATTGACATCGCATATGCTCACAAACTATCACTTTTATGAAAACTTAAGTGACATAAATAACATAATGTGACGCTGTCATGAATTATTTTAATATCGAAATTCAATTTACCTACTTATCTAAGAGGTCAAATGCTATAGAATAATCTTTTAAGTTTGTAATATTGTAATGGGCTTTTAAGTTTGTAATGGGCTATTCCGTAACATCGATAAGTCAATAAAACAGTTTAATAGATTTTCGCTATGAAAATTCCGCTCCTTGCACATAAGTCACAAATGTGTCAAACTCTTCGGCAAAGTTGCCGACCCCGGGGTCCCCCACCGTTTTTGTTACATAGGTATTTTTTATAAATATTAGATGTCATATACCAAAGAAAAACGACCAAGATCACCTAATGTCCGAGGTGGGGATAGGTATTTTTTATAAGATTTCTACGCAGGATCCTCATTCGATCCTAATAGGAGAAAAAAATTGTCCCAAAATTTACATAAATTTTTCGTTCTTTCCATTTTATTACCGCCATACAAAATGTATGAAAAAATGGTAACGGAATGAAAAAACCATGGAACAAAATGTCACTCCTATCAGGATCGAAAACGCTCGCGATTCTGAGTGGAAATCATATTATAACTTCGAAATGTAAGCAAATTGGAGTCGACAACTTTGAAAAAATGGCCCCGATACGCAATACTATCTACTGCTAGGGGATGCAAACCGGTTTTGGCAAGCATAGAAAAACCGATTAATAACCGGTTATTCACCGTAATCTTATTAAAATAAAAACCGGTTTGCACGCCCTAACTACTACTTGAAAACACATTATATTTTACATTTACGATCGACATACGCTGTTTCAGTATTTACATCTGAGAATTATAAAATGCCAACTATTTATTTACATAAGAAGGTGCATAAAATAGTTTTTTATTCCCGTGAACTAAAATGACCACTTTTATCTAATCTAAAATGGAAGTAATCTAATTTAAAGTGAAGAAATAGTGAAATCGCATAAATGTAATTATGGTCTGCGAAATTAAGCCCTCGTATGCCCGAACGTGGATCCACGTACGAGGAAAGTGTTAGAAAAAATAATTGCGGCGAGATGTTAAGATATTATTACTATAACACAGAATAAAGTAAACAATCTACTAATACGGTCGAGTGCTCAAATCGACTTTATTACCCCATATGGTAGAGCATAAAACGTTATGTCATTACAAGACAAGACAAGCATCGTTAATTATCTTGTCGCACTGACATATTTTTTTCCTAGAAATTGATTATTTTTTTTATCGACTGTTTCAATATCGATATTCATGTTATACAATATTCTGCATTGTATTTTGTCGTTTAGACCTGTAAAACTAAAAATTACGAAACTCTTAAAATTGCGTAGATACCTATGACAACTTTATTTTATTTTGTAAATAATGATGCGATAAACTTAGATAAAATAAATAAAATATTTAAGTGTATTCCACTGCTTCGATAGAAATTCGCAATCCCGTGCAATTATTTGTAATTAAAAGCTTATTTAATTACAAAAATCAATCACATTGTTGCATAACATGGACAATATCGATATCAAGGCGGTCGGTGAAGAAAAATAAAATCTCTAATGTCAGTTCGACAAAATAATGGGGTCCAGTCATTACAAATGTAAAACTACTATCGATATCGACTATCTGTCGAATATCACTTTGACCGATAACATACTATTAGTCAGATTTACTTTTTAATATCAGTTGAAAGGTAGTCTACCTTTCAATTGTCATTTTGACACATAATTAAGTGTCAAGTTGACAGATTGACTTTTTAAAGATAATGTATGTTACCTCGGTCGTTCGCAGGGTAAACTCCGCTTCCGTTTTTTGTGACATCTTTCACACCTGTCACACCAAAACTGAATTTAAACTATCGTGTCGTGAGACATAATATTACGTCAACTAGAACCTAATTAAACGGTTAAAGTTACGTATTTCAGTCACTATAGTTGCAGATTTCTAAGAATGAACTTTTGACAGTTATAAATTGAGCTTTATTAATATCAGGGTAAGACCAACCATTTTACGTCATTAATATAAGGCTCATTTCTGAACTGTCAAAAGTTCATTCTTAGAAATTTGCAACTACACACGCGACATGACATATTTCAGAGAGCCCATTGCTGTCGGGCAGTGTCACCATAATTTTATAACGATCATATTATGTGTTCCGTTCGACGTCGGAGATCTTTAGATCTGGAGGAGTTACGTCTCCCAATGACCGATAGATGCCGCTAGCGTCTATGAAGCCGCTCCACACCCCGCAGCGCGCCGCTGTGACGTAGTTTCCGCCCAAACAGTTTCCTGTAACCAACCAGCTCGCACCCGGCGACTCGCCGCCATTCCATTGTTTCATCGACCGCCTTGGCCGAAGGTCCGCATATTTTTATTTAAATTCGACACGTGGTCTTTAACTTCTCGATCGACTTAATTCCCAGTAATTATATTTCGGAACTTCTGCTCGAACAGAAAAGTTATTTTAAGGAAGTCATTTGAAGTGTTTCGCTAATCGTCAAGAAAGTGGTCTATCGTTAAATATTTACGACGAAAATTTTAGATTCGAATTTTAAAATTTCATTTCGAATAATCGAGTTCCCGAAGTATTTTCGAACCGATAACGTCCGTCGCGCAATTTTCAAGAGTGACTTCGATCTACCCACTATTTCTGGCGAAATACGTTCCCGACCACGATCGTGTTTTAAACGTTACCGTCGTTCAGTCGTAGGCGTTTCCGAGATTTTTAAAGTAGGAAATCGTCCGATTAACGCGTGTTTTTAATCGCGTTACTTCTCATACGGTAACGTAAGCCGCTTCGCACCCGACGAGAGGAAACGTGCATCGCGATCATCGTGTCGCCGCGGGCAGCGCGGCGCCGCCGGCTGGGGGCGGCCCGCGCGCCGCCGGGGAGCCGGCACCGCCGTGTCGCCGCCGCGGCCGGGGAGCGCCGGGGGCCACCCCGCGCTCCGCCGCCGCCGCCGGGAGTTGCAGCTGGACCTGGGTACTCTTTACGATTTCTGCTCTCGAATAATTTGGTGAGTTAGCTTAATGATATTCTATCCACCCAAGGAGTCTAGTCTGCGGATGGCGACGAATGTTGTGATCGACAGAGACTGGCGTGGGTCGCCACCGGTCATGACCTCATTGCCCGCCATGTGGGCGCCACCGATCCTGACCTCACTGGCTGCCACATGAGCGACTTCATTGGCCGCCATTGGGGCGCCACCGATCCTGACCTCACTGGCTGCCACGTGGGCACCACCGGTCCCGACTTCATTGGCCGCCATGGGGGTGCCACCGATCCTGACCTCACTGGCTGCCACGTGGGCACCACCGGTCCCTACTTCATTGGCTGCCATGGGGGCGCCACCGATCCTGACCTCACTGGCTGCCACATGGGCACCACCGGTCCCGACCTCACTGGCCGCTACATGGGCGCCACCGGTCCTGACCTCACTGGCCGCCACGTGGGCGCCACCGGTCCTGACCTCACTGGCCGCCACGTGGGCGCCACCGGTCCTGACCTCACTGGCCGCCACGTGGGCGCCACCGGTCCTGATCTCACTGGCCGCCACATGGGCGCCACCGACCCTGATCTCACTGGCCGCCACATGGGCGCCACCGATCCTGATCTCGCTGGCCGCCACCTGGGCGCCACTGATCCTGACCTCGCTGGGCGCCACGGGGGTGCCGCCGATCCCGACCTCACTGGCCGCCACGACGGTGCCACCGGGGCGGGGACCCCACTGGCTGCCATGTTGGTGCCACCGGGCCTGACGTCGCTGGCTGTCACGGGGACGCCATCGGTCCCGACGCTGGCCGCCACCGGTCCCGACGCTACTGAACGCCACGTGAACACCACCGGCCCTGACCCCACTGACGCCATGCCGGTGCCGCCGGCCCCGGCGTCACTAGATGCCACGTGGGCACCACCCGTCCTGAGCGTAACGTCATTGAGTGCCACACCGGCGCTACCGATCCCGGTTTTGACGGGGTGCCACTACGGCGCTACCGATCCCGACCTCACTGGGCGCTACAACGGTGCCGCCGGTCCTCGCCTCATTGGCTGCCGCAACCACGCCACCGGTCCCGACTTCACTAGTCGTTGCGACGGCACCATCGGTATTGACCTCACCGGGTGCCACGGGACACCGCTGGCCACGAAATTGTAGTCACCATGATGACATTACAGGTAATAATACTGCCGTTCGATGCTGATGCTGTCCAGGCATGGCGGTATAACCCACCTCCATGTTGCTGCCGATCACGAAACCGCTACATTCATGCGGCCACCGCAATAGCGCTACAAGTCACAATACAATTGGTCCGATGAAGTTCATTGTGCAACTAAAGTGGCTCGCCAAGCCGATACAATGACGCCACGATAACGCCTCGCTGCCGGCTGCCAACTGGCCGGATGACGCCCCCGACCGCGATATTCGTCATACGGCGGAAGCTCTGCCCAACGCGAAAGCGCCAACGACTCTTGTCAGTTTGGCCCCCCCATATCACGTAAGTAACCAAGCTGATGCCGGCAACCACCCTAGCGCCGCCTGCCGAGCGGAAGCATTGCAAACCACAGTCTGGTGCTCCTGCTTCGGGTGTTCCTGATAGACATACACGTGCCTACTGCAGCTGGGGGGATGGCAGACCCCTCGTTCTCGATCAAGGATCCGTTGTAGTGGCTGACCGAGTCACAAGGAACTGCGTCCTATCGTTCTATAGGAAATCTGTACGTTGTATCTATATTCAAATACTATCTGCAGTCTCCCACGATCCAATACAGCAGAAGCAGGAACACTTAGTGCACACTGAACCAAACCGAAACCTGTTCGACAATGAATGGAATTTGTAACGTAATATCTCATGTTATTCTACAAATGTATCCTGTTTGGCCAGCCCCGGATTCCTCAGACACTCAAATCCGCGGGCCTGCTTTCTGAAAACTGGTGGTATTGACAAGGTTTGGAAACAGATCTCTTATAATCTCTCTACTCGCACTCGTTCTCCAGCAATACGGGTTCCTCCTCATAAAACGAACCATTTCTCCGAAGGCAATAAACAAATTTGGGACAAAAAACTCCCGGTCGTAAGCGAGCTCGAGATACAGCTGCTCGAGGAAAGAGGCCATGGAGAGATAGCTCGAAACACCGGTATACTCGTCACAGAATATAAATTCTTCGTTTTTATCTAAGCGTATTGTCATTTCCCGGTGCTATCCCTACACAGATTATTCTTTTCCAGAGCCGATTAAAGGTCTCCCATATTAATAGCTAAACTTACTTACTCCTCTAGCGCAACGACCCAAAGAAAGTCCTGGTCCCCAACACGACTGTTCCCCTCTGACTCCGGTCCTGGGCAGTTTTAGTATACTTAATATTATTTGTAAGTAAACAATTGGATACGTCCGTGACTGCGTCCACATGATACAGTTCTGACCAACGTTTGATCACCTATCAAGACTATTTCCTGATAGCAATCCAGTCGAAAAAGTAGTACAGATTACCAGATGGACCCCCATCAACCTAGGTTGGCAAATATACTACCTGAACTACTTTACAATCCTTACTCAAACCATAGCCACAACATTTGCGTCCTGCATGGAAAATAAGGTAAATGATTGGTTGCGAGACAGCCTGTCTCGCGTCCAACGCCGTGCGCTCCTAGACGGACTCAACCTTAATACGAACTTGGGCGTCCATGGAGGCTGGTTGCACTATCGCAGGCCCTAACACTGCTTCGGGCGATTGCAGAGTCCCATGCCAGCTCCCATCTCATCTGCCAACCGGACTCTGAGGGAATCTCCCATGGTGGATTAAGAACGTAATAAAATACGTTCATATCGAGGTAAGAAGGAAACACTACACTAAGTATATTGATCAACGCACCGCATTCTCAGTCGGTCTTCAACAGGAAGCCGGTGCATGGTCTCCAACAGGGAATTTGCACTGCGACTCCAAAAACCTACACTTTAAAACTTAAGGAGAACTTAAGGAGATCGATAGTTAGTATGATTATTAGTTACAACGACCAACGCAGAAAGTATTGGCATCAGGGAATTGCCTACGCACTACAGGTTCAGAACTTACGGAACCAGTTCGGTTCATATACCTACAGGTCGGTACTTTCAGGAAGTCGACGGACGACCTAGGAGACTCTGCGCCCCCGAGCGGCACCAGCGCCCGGAGGCCACGGAGCAGATCTTCACCCGCGAGGGTACCCCGTCCATCGACCTGTTCGCTCATCTCGAGCGCCCACGCGCCGCGGTATGTTTCAGTCTAATAGCCCCAACTGAACGCACGATGCGTTTAGCTAAGCGAAATGCTGCGACACCGACGCCAACTGACCAAATCAAAAGAAAAGTCTGCTGGTGTTCCATTGGCGTTCCTCCAAAGTAAAAACAGGTCCATATGGAAAATAGTCATCGTGGTACGCCAAAAATAATATCGTCTGCCATCTCATCAAATCAAGTAACGAAATATCTCGCATTTAGCGTAGCAAACGACACGCTTTGATTTATATTCTTTTTAAAATATTTATCTGGTGAAACCTTCACCTTCCAAGTACCTGTTTGATTAAACGCTTAAAGAATACTAGTTGTAATCTGAACAGCTGTCCTACATATCGGAGAGAAAAGCACATATGGAATGTTAATTTAATACTGGGTCTAGAGTGCGAGACCTTGCACTGAACTGTATTATACATAGACAATTATTCTAATAATTCTCACTTGTATATTTTCTGTCGGAAATTCCGTTCTAAATTCGATAACATCAAAATATGAACCCAGTATTCTGGACGTGTCAATTCGTATAAATAACGAAAATGTTATGTGTAAAATCTACGGATAAGTAAGTCCTGTACATAATCTGCGGATATCTACTCTGTAGATACACGCAAATCGCATGTCGACCCAACCGAAAAGACTTGTTTTGAGCCGATTCTTAACGCCTGAATGCATAGCGATGCATCATGTATTTTTAATTTTATTGACTACACGTCATAATCCTAGTTTAATTGAATATTTGTCAAGCATGTCATGCATTTAAGGAATAATGTTTATCTATCTATCTGTACTATGTATATGTACACCTATTGGTTTACGGCTGTAGAGCCCTAACATTTGTGCACCCGCTGACTCGCCACCAGGAGATAATAGACAGGTCTCCAGATCTAAAGATCTCCGACGTCGAACGGAACACATAATATGAAATTTTACCTTCCAATAAAATTATTATTATGTTTCCTCAGACGTCGGAGATCTGGATAATGCCTTCCTGGTGGCATCTTTTATCAAACATTATATTCTCCTCAACAATGGAATGGCGGCGAGTCGCCGGGTGCGAGCTGGTTGGTTACAGATAACTGTTTGGGCGGAAACTACGTCACAGCGGCGCGCTGCGGGGTGTGGAGCGGCTTCATAGACGCTAGCGGCATCTATCGGTCATTGGGAGACGTAACTCCTCCAGATCTAAAGATCTCCGACGTCTGAGGAAACATAATAATAATTTTATTGGAAGGTAAAATTTCATATTTTGTTGATGAGCTAACCAAATCTGATATGGGCAGGATTTTGATTGATAAGTCAAAAATGCAGCATCACTATCAGATTTGAAAGGTGCAACGACGAAATGAATTGTACCGTTTAATTATGTTTTGAAGAAAACTCTTTCAATATCTCATTATATTCAGTGTTATGTATATCTTAAATGATGTACTGAAAAAAATACTGTTAAAATATCTTTTAAATTAAGAGCAATTCGGGAATTTTGTATTGAATTCCCAGTTTGTATTTTGCTAGTTATTTCTAGTAAATATTTTATCAAAGTGACTGATTCGAATTTTAAGATGTTTCTATTTTTTATTAAAGAGTAACGCCATGTTTGCACACATTTTGTAGTGCTTTTTTGTGTATAGTCAAAGTATTACGATTACTAACCTTTTGTTCATCTTTTTTGCGCACGGACCACTAAAGAAAAACAACATAAAAAGGTTAAAAATAAATATGTAATATACCTATATGTCTAATTCCGACTTGAGTTACTAATTAATTATTATAGAATCCGTTATACATACCCACTGACATACTTTAAGGCCCATTCATTCTTGGTTGTCCTATCTAATAAACTACGTTCTAACATTTTCGTACGTTAACTGCTGTTTTCTTGATTAAAAATATAGCAATCCTAAGGGACATAATACATTTTGACTAAAATACGCATTCGGATATCTTAACATTGTTATGTTAACAGTTTTAAAGTAAAAAAAGTGTATTTAGAGGTTAGAAAGTTATTTACTACATAAGACAACCTAAGGATACCGCTGTGGCTACGTGCTGTAACTCTTATTTTGCATGTCAATAGCGTACTTCACAAAACTTAAAGCCTGTCAGTGGCTACAGAAATATTCGGAATGTATGGCTGACTAATACAAAATAGTTCTAGAAACAATACCTAGTATATCCATAAAGGTCCCATTTTGTCGGTTCTAGGTTTCGGGGTATCTATGGTATAACAGGTGTCTTCACTCTCCACACAAGTGTAAGTTTAGTGAATACTCGAAAATGTGCCCTTATTTTTGGTAAATTTTTAAATTATATTCTGGTAATAGATGACGTGAGTGATGAAATAAATCTGTGATATCACCTATTCAGTAACATATTAGCCGTAGGTATCATTAATATATATACTATTAAAAATAAATTATTCTAATAAAAATATATCATCCAACCTATTCACTTAAAGCTATTCAAATAAATGAAACTTTTATTAAATGAAACTTTTACTCGCAGAGAATGTTTAGAAACTAATTATTCTCTATTCCTATCACTATCATACAGTAAATAAACTGCCATGTACTGTTGAGTGTAATGATGTGGATTTCAAAAAAGAAATTACTTACATCTGTATCTATGTAACCTTATACAAACTACACTAAATGATATGTGTTTAAACTGTTTAATGAATATTTATTTTATTTGGGCACATTTTTCTTCTACTACACAATTATCGATGTCGATAAAATAATATTTCTCTCACTAGCAAGAAAACGATAGTGTGTAGTTTTGCCGTGGAAAATTCGGGCTCTGCTTACATTCTATAGTTCCCAATTTCTATAAATGAAGTTTTGACAGTTATAGATTGATCCTTATTAATATGAGGGTAAGACTGACCATTTTTTCCAAAAGTCTTAACGTCATGTACATACCTGGGATAACTGGGGGCAAGTTATAGGGATTTGATATCGATTAAAAAGATGTCGATATAATTATAATAAAAGATGTGCTTATTGAACATTCTCGATTACAGTACAGAGGTTCAATGTCATAATTATCTGATATCGGGCCTCTTCAGATAGTAAAAGCTAGTATATGTAGATGTCATTTTAATCAAAATGACAATTTAAATATTGATATTTTAATATTTATTGTATATTTTGAAAACAATTTTAAAATAAACGCGTAACTACCCGTTTAAAGTTATTTTTTATTTTAATTGAAGAGTAAGTACCTAATATTTATTTATGCCGAATAACATTTTGATGTTGTCATTCACAGTAACATCGATATATTTTTAGTCGATAAAATATTTTGCTACATCACTTTCGTATAAATGCCCCGAGTTATCCCAGGTATGGTCATGTATATAAGGCTCATTTATAAACTATCAAAAGTTCATTCTTAGAAATCGGCAACTATATTGATAGTATAGTTAGACAAAACATGAACTGACTAAGATAGTTAATAGCTGGAGAGCCAGTGAACCCTGAGAGTAACGGTCTTCCTGTAAGGTTAGAAATTTGTATACTAACGGTTTATGGAATTCTAAGAGCAATAGCCATGACCTGGCAGGCGTCAGCCCTGTACGTCATCAGGCCCTTTATTTTTTGAACTGTTAAGTAAATTGGATTTCAAAATTTGTTTCTGTAAGTTTGAAAAATTTATAGGACAAAGTTAATTTATTGTACATCTTAAAAAAAAATTGACAGGCGATTACAATAAGCAGAAGTATATGACAGGTCAATTAGAAAATGCACAGTTGATGAGGTAAAATAAACTTCATCCTGTATACTCAAAATTTTTATATGTCTTCAAATAAACGTCTCGGAGTAAGTATGTGCAATGCCAGGCGGTTTTGAACAGCATAAGACCTTGCCAGGCGAGGGGACAGTTAAGTAAATTGGGTTTCAAAACTTGTTTCTGTAAGTTTGAAAATTTAATAGGATAAAGTTTATTTATTGCACATCTTAAAAATAAATTGACAGGCGATTACAATAAGCAGAAGTATATGACAGATCGAATAGAAAACGCACAGTTGATGAAGTAAAATAAACTTCATCCTGTATACCCGAAATTTTTATATGCCTTCAAATAAACGTCTCAGAGTAAGTATGTACAATGCCAGGCGGTTTTGAACAGCATAAGACCTTGCCAGGCGAGGGAACAGTTAAGTAAATTGGGTTTCAAAACTTGTTTCTGTAAGTTTGAAAATTCAATAGGATAAAGTTAATTTATTGTACATCTTTAAAAAAATGACAGGCGATTACAATAAGCAGAGGTATATGACAGATCAATTAGAAAATGCACAGTTGATGAGGTAAAATAAACTTCATCCTGTATACTCGAAATTTTTACATGTCTTCAAATAAACTTCTCAGAGTAAGTATGTACAATGCCAGGCGGTTTTGAACAGCATAAGACCTTGCCAGGCGAGGGGACAGTTGCACCTCTCAATCGCACGCCCTTAGCAACTACTCTACTACTACTAGCGACTAACTAGCGATTACTCGCCTGTTTTTAAGATGTAAGTACAATAAATAAACTTTATCTATTAAATTTTCAAACTTACAGAAACAAGTTAAGAAACCCAATTTACTTAACTGTCCCCTCGCCTGGCAAGGTCTTATGCTGTTCAAAACCGCCTGGCATTGTACATACTTACTCTGAGACGTTTATTTGAAGACATATAAAAATTTCGAGTATACAGGTGAAGTTTATTTTACCTCATCAACTGTGCGTTTTCTATTCGATCTGTCATATACTTCTGATTATTGTAATCGCCTGTCAATTTATTTTTAAGATGTACAATAAATAAACTTTATCCTATTAAATTTTCAAACTTACAGAAACAAGTTTTGAAACCCAATTTACTTAACTGTCCCCTCGCCTGGCAAGGTCTTATGCTGTTCAAAACCGCCTGGCATTGTACATACTTACTCCGAGACGTTTATTTGAAGACATATAAAAATTTCGAGTATACAGGATGAAGTTTATTTTACCTCATCAACTGTGCGTTTTCTATTCGATCTGTCATATACTTCTGATTATTGTAATCGCCTGTCAATTTATTTTTAAGATGTACAATAAATAAACTTTATCCTATTAAATTTTCAAACTTACAGAAACAAGTTTTGAAACCCAATTTACTTAACTGTCCCCTCGCCTGGCAAGGTCTTATGCTGTTCAAAACCGCCTGGCATTGCACATACTTACTCCGAGACGTTTATTTGAAGACATATAAAAATTTCGAGTATACAGGATGAAGTTTATTTTACCTCATCAACTGTGCATTTTCTAATTGACCTGCCATATACTTCTGCTTATTGTAATCGCCTGTCAATTTTTTTTTAAGATGTACAATAAATTAACTTTATCCTATAAATTTTTCAAACTTACAGAAACAAGTTTTGAAATCCAATTTACTTAACAGTTCAAAAAATAAAGGGCCTGATGACGTGCAGGGCTGACGCCTGCCAGGTCATGGCTATTGCTCTTAGAATTCCATAAACCGTTAGTATACAAATTTCTAACCTTACAGGAAGACCGTTACTCTCAGGGTTCACTGGCTCTTGGACTATAACATAATATACACGGTGGAATTTAATCGGTGAACAGGAACCCATTTTTCTAATTCAGTAATCGATGGTGGTCACGTTTATGTAGTACTTAAGTGGAACCAAGTTTTTTTTTTAGCATAAATTTTTTTTATGTTGAAATTAAAATTTATTGTCACCCTACTAATGGTTTAGTCTGAAAAGTTTAATACCTCTTTTCAAACTATCAGCCATAGAAACTTAAAACATAAATGAGCAATAACCACTCACATGCTTTAATTTTTGCGATAGACTCTATTCCTATGTAAAATAAGAGCGATGCATGGCTGATAGTTTGAAAAGAGATATTAAACTTTTCAGATTAAACCATTAGTAGGGTGATAATAAATTTTAATTAAAATTTAATTTCAACATAAAAATTTGTTATGCTAAAAAAAAACTTGGTTCCACTTAAGTACTACATAAACGTGACCGCCATCGATTACTGAATTAGAAAAATGGGTTCCTGTTCACCGATTAGATTCCACCGTGTATTCATTAAGTTGCTAACTTAACTACTTGTACAGCCTAGAGCTTGTACTTGTAGAGCATTTATACATGCATTAATGTTACATTATTGAGTAATAATGTAGAGTAAGTATATGTATATATTTTTAATGTATTTTTATTACATTTTATGTATTATCGTATATGCACTAAGTTACAAGTTGCATGTGTATGTGTTTCAATGACGAGCCTTATTTTGGAGATATATATTATTTTCTCGATGTGACTACGTAGTCTTGCCATAAGTTCTGTTCAAACTTTTTCTTGAATGCATTATTTGAACGTTCGTTCTACATTTGATTACTTATTGGTTATGCTTAGACAGCTTTTCAATGCCGCCCACAAAAATTAAGACTTTTATCTTGACTTCTTTTGTTCAACGCTAGACACAATTCGTATGTTTAATACCTAATGGTACAGATGTAGTGTAAAATATTTTTCCTTCGTATTTGGGTGTATCACCTTTTTTCTGTCTGTTATTGCCATGGTTACAGTCGCCTGAGTCACGCTAGTTTTATGCAAAATTATGTAACTTAATTTATGAAAACATGCATATAGTCCATGTTTGTAGATGGCCCATCAAGGAAAGGATTTTTTAACACCAGAAAAATGCATGTTTGCATAGTTTAAGTAGCATAATTATGTATAAAACCAGCGTGACTCAGGCGACCGTAATCATGGTAATAACAGACAGAAAAATGTTGATTCACCCATTTTCGCGAAATGTCCGAATATATCTTTCTGTCTCAATTAACTTCAGTGCAATGGATACTGAAGTCCATTGTGACAGCATTATGAATTCGTACATTTCCATAAAAAAACGAAAGAAAATAATTTAGCACTACACTACACACCTGTACAATCGTAATATACCTAAGTCACTTTGCGAAATAAAACACAATAATTAGAGTACCCACAACATAACATCAACAATTTAATAAAACAATTGATACCTCGAATTATACTCGATGACTTTACTAGAGGTTTATCCCTTACTGTAAAGGATAAAACGATCTGTCGAGTGATAAATGACAAAAGTAAAACTAGGTATGGTAAGGTGGGGTAAGATGGAACGGTTTTTTAAATGGGGTAAGACAAAAAGTCGTCCTTCTGGCACAGCCTATACAGGTAGCTTTTTGTCTTACACCATTAGGGCCTTATCACACTTGCGATTTACAAGCGATTTGAAAGCGAAGCGTACGCGCGGCGTGTTCGTCGCGTGCCCGTAACCAATTCGCCACGAGTGCGTCGCGATTTTGCCGCGATCGCGTAACAAATACGCTGCTCAGCTGTCAGTAAATCGCTCAGAGTGATCTGAGTCTTGGACAGTCACTAATAAGATTTATTATTACATAATGGATACCAATTCTTGACGAGGCAAACTCGGTGCGCAGTCGCCACGCGGTCGCGGCGTAATCGCGACACCATCGCGGCCAATTGGTTGCGGGCACGCGACGAACACGCCGCGCGTACGCTTCGCTTTCAAATCGCAAGTGTGATAAGGCCCTTAAAAAACCGTTCCATCTTACCCCACCTTACCTTAGTTCTTGTGACTACTGTGTTCGGCCGCTAAGTCAAGCCTGGCAGCTGCCAGTCCAATACATTATCTGCCAATTGTCACTTTGACAAAACATATTAACTGCTAACTTGACAGATTGAATTTTTACAGACCGAGCACGACATAGTATGTACATTACGATACGAGTGCGAAAAACAAAGTACGAAACGAATGGTGATAAATTAAATCATGATTTTTTGGTCATAGACTTTAGTTGGTCCCTAATTTTACTATCTAAAGAGAGATCTCTTTTTTTGCTTTCAACAGCGCACTGTGTAACAAAGGTTTTTTCAAACTAATAATTGTTTATTTTCTTAAGTAATATTCAATGATAAACTTTGAAAGCAACTCTTACTATACATATACTGTCGGTTCATGTTTCGAATAGATATGATTGTATGATAATACCTTGTTTTATGAAATAAAGATTTACAAAACACGCCTTAGGGCCCGGCCACATGACCACGTACGGCGTCGTAAACGTGAAACGGCGCGGCGTCGAAGCATTGCACGTTTTCGCACCGTGCGAAAATACGATGCCGCGTCGTGCAGATACCCGTTGGTTCACCGGACAAATCCACGTTGCGGCATCGTCTTGACGGTGCAACGCCCACGGCGAGACTGGAGTACTGTTGGAGGTATATATAACGCTGGCCATTTTAAAAAGGATAGTTTGATTTATATTTTTGTCAAGGCTGGTGTTCTCTTGTCACTCTCTTACTCAATGTTTTTCCTTACTGTCATGTATTTGCGTTATTTATAATAATATACAAATATTTACTAATGTTCCCCTGCATTCTTTATCTCTAAACCTGATTAACTCTGTTAACATCGCAATCATTTTAAAGGCACCGTGTTTCTTTCTCAATTTACTCAGTTAGTAATTACATTTTGTTCAAGATGGTTGCGGCTATACATAGATGCCTATTTGTTGATTTCTTTGGTAGAATTCAGAATCATGATTCGTAAATCATAATTGAAATATATGGGTTTATCCAATATTTTCTTTCCTTTGCTTTTTCTTTATGCTTCTTCTTATAAGCAACAAGAGCAGAATACGTATTGTAGGATCCATGTCGAATTGCAGGCTGATCGCTAAAATGTTTGGAGAAGTACGAGAAGGTACGGCGTAGCGGTACAACGTGACCATGCATCTACTAAACGTCAAATACACGTTTGCCGGTGCAGCAACGTGCATCTGCACGACGCCGCAAAGTATTTTCCCACGGTGCTATAACGTGCAATGCCCCAACGCCGCGCCGTTTTACGTTAACGACGCCGAACCGTGGTCATGTGGCCGGGCCCTTAGCAGTGTGTAATATTACTGGCGAAATTTGGTTTATTTTGATTTTGACATCAAAAAATTATACACAAAATTAATCGTATATTCTCCACACAAAACAACTAATACATTACTTATATTACCTTGAACTTGATCGCTGGCAGGGAAAAAGCCGCTTCCTTTTTCTGTGACATTTTTCACACCTGCCACACCAAAACTGAATTTAAACTACGCGCGACAGGTTTCGAAGAGCCTAGGGCTCCATTAGGGCTTACACCAAATTGTTTGTTATTTTAACACTTTCGCCCCTAATGACTTGATATGAAGTCAGAACATCTTTAGTTCGGCAACCATTTTCTAATCGTAATCCATTACAAAATCAATAAACTTCCAAATACAATAGAATTTCGATATTTTATGTTTATCCCTACCGAGCGCCGCCTGGTGGCAGAAAAAATATCTAAAACCCTCATAATTTGGTACATGGTTTTCTTTTGTGACGGGGCGTCAAAAAGGTTAAAGCTTAATTTAACTAATAGTGAAGTAATAATTTGAAGGGTCCACTGAAAGAACATGTTTAGTCAATTCAAATTACAGAAGGAAATACCACCTTACTTTTATCAAAAAAAGGTGTGAATTTGCCCTGATTTTTTTAGGCATTGGATATGTTTTTCCGTGGACCCTGCATATATTTTGTCGTCAGCTAAAATCATCGATATGAAATACACATAAATATGTATATATACATCAAACTATGATTAACCGATAGTCGACATAGTCGCGTAAATCAATTTTCATCGATGATCACATTGATTAAACACCAATATTTCAGAAAGACTAAAAGCATTACCGATGAATATATATTTTTTGGTGGAAGAATTACTTTCTTTATTCACTATAGTAAACAGTTTGTTGACACTTAACGCTCAGTGATCGGCATCTTATTACTCGTAGTTGTTTACAGATTACAAGTGAATTATAACCTATTGTTAGTTAGACAAGACATAGCATTAATTTATGTTACATAAGATAAATTCTTATGGGGTAATTGTAAACCTCGAGAAACTCTCAGAATGGTTATTATTAAACTTAGATATTTCTCTATCACAATCGAGGGATTGAGAACATGAAACATCGACACGTAATGGTCATCGATGAGTACTTACACCCTATTCTGATAACTGATACATATGACCAAATCTGATAACTTTTTATATTGTATTTATAGATAAATGTGACTATTACTTTAGTTTTATCGATAACAGTTATGTCGATGTTTAATTTTGTCAATCTCTAGTTCCTGCTAGAAAAATATCTACGTATAGTATTTATTCGATGTGGTCATATCCTGGAGGAATTATTGAAAAATTCACAGTTTTAATCAGGATTTATCCACATACTTTCATTGATTTTCTTTTATATTTAAATGGAGGACAGAACATATGGCAGGACTACTTATTATTATTCATTTATTTTGTAGTGACGTTTTAACTGGGAGATTTGAATTGATTGTTATTATTTCATTGTATATTATTTTTGTTGACGATATGTATTGGGAGACGTTTATTATTATACATATGTATTTTTATATTACGTATTTGTCTTTCAAGAAATAAATATACGTTATTTAAAAAAATACTTACGTAGTCGCCAATTCGCTAGCGTTTATCGCCGAGAAACGCACCGAAAGCTCTTGGTAATTTTGCCGGAACGTAAAAAAATCGTATTCGTATACACAGAAATTTTGTGGTTGTGAGCTATTTTATAACTTCTCGTATTGATTTCTATTCGATGATATCTGAATCTCATTGCTGTTTGTAAATTTGAATTTTTATAAATTTTACATAATTTTACCTTATTTAGTTGGTATTTTTGTTCCAAAAGATATTTTTCTTCTCTGAATGAGGGCTTTAAACCCTCAGCTGTGCCAGAATCACTGGGCCAATTGCTGATCTATCGTGATTAGAAAATGAAAAAACCGGTTTCGGTTTGTATTAAATAACCGGTTATGTCTATACACGGTGGAATTTAATCGGTGAACAGGAACCCATTTTTCTAATTCAGTAATCGATGGCGGTCACGTTTATGTAGTACTTAAGTGGAACCAAGTTTTTTTTTTAGCATAACAAATTTTTATGTTGAAATTAAACTTTAATTAAAATTTATTGTCACCCTACTAATGGTTTAGTCTGAAAAGTTTAATACCTCTTTTCAAACTATCAGCCATGCATCGCTCTTATTTTACATAGGAATAGAGTCTATCGCAAAAATTAAAGCATGTGAGTGGTTATTGCTCATTTATGTTTTAAGTTTCTATGGCTGATAGTTTGAAAAGAGGTATTAAACTTTTCAGACTAAACCATTAGTAGGGTGACAATAAATTTTAATTTCAACATAAAAAAAATTATGCTAAAAAAAAACTTGGTTCCACTTAAGTACTACATAAACGTGACCGCCATCGATTACTGAATTAGAAAAATGGGTTCCTGTTCACCGATTAAATTCCACCGTGTATAAAATAGTCGGTTTTGAATTTCCTAATTGTGATTGTGATCACTGCCTAGTTGCCTACATACAGTTCTCTACTCTAACTTACAACTTCAAATAGCTGTGAAATTTACTATTACCATTGATATTAAGACAAGAAAAACCGGTTATTTTTGTACAGGAATAACCGGTTACAAGTTTATTTAATAGAAACCACAACTGGTCTTGCGTTTTGCATTTCATTAATGTGACTAAAACGAATACAGATCACTCTAAAACTTCAATTCAAAGTTATAATAATCTCACTCAACCAAACGTCATCATTATTAATGTAAATCATCTTACATGTACGAGTATTATGACTGCAGTCTAAACCTGGAATAAATTATTCAATTCAATTACCTGAATTGTTGTTTTCCACTGATGCATTTTTCAAGTATTCGAAAAACTGTTACACCTGGAAACTTTATTATTTCACTTATTGTATATAGCTCATGTCATGTCGTTTTAGAAACTACTAATAACTGTATACGAACAAAGTGGGACCTTTTCTAAAAACACACCCGTAATTGTTCACTTTACCTAATACACAGATCACCTCATGTCAAGAAAGGGGTTACCCATGTATTACTGTCAAAGGCAAAATAAAGTGTATATAAAAATGCTCAAAAATATTTCCCAGTGCACTTTCATTCAGTGTAATAACAACGTTGTAACGTATTAATTTATAAGACGATATATTTTTTTGTACTTGTACATAGATTACTTTACTATGAGTGCACATCATGGTGCTGTGTAAATAAAAATATCGACAAAAAATTAAGGAGAAACATGGCTATTGAAAGTGTTGATGCATAAAATGGCGTAGGGTAGGCCACAGTAGGGAATATCATAGTATGGAGTAACTAATAATAATAAAAAAAAAACCTGTCATCAGGTTCGATAGTAATTTTCTTGACAGCGGATGTCGTGGTGGGCGCTTCATCGGTGGTGGTGATACAATCGCTGTTACAAAGTTATGTAATGTTATCAAGGTTATGTGGTTAAGACCGTCTATAGGCTTTTACCAGTGACTATAATATATAAACGTGGATGTTTAAAGCGAGCTTAAAATGCTCCCCAAAAACGAATCTGCAATTGTACCGCGGCGGTGCGCTTTTCATAACACCGCACAAGTAGGTGAAACATTTTTGACAAATTCAAATAAAATATAAGCTTAAATTAAATTATATTTGTCGTTACATCGTATTATAACTATAATAAAATGTGTGAGTGTTTTTATTAAAAAGGTCCCACTTTGTCGGTTTTAGTTTCAAATTTACGAAGACTTTCTAATACCTAACTTAGTGCCAACTGGCAAAACGGATAAAAAATACAGCAATGATTTTGTGATTTAAATTGCAATGATCTATCAGTACACTTTTTTAGATATTCAGAAGTTAATCCCAATGGTCCAACTTTGATAGCAGATAAAAAAATCAACGATATTATATTTCTACTAATCTATTATTATACATAAAGCAAATTTTCATAACCACAGGGCGTCTCACGAACATCAAAAATAGTAATTTTCTTAAGGTATCCATCTCTGTTATTTTACGTCTTTATTTGCATGACAGAAGTAGTTGCTCAAAATTTATATATTTTAGAAGTAGTAGGCGTACATAACTGCAATCGTATAATTTTCGAAGTTCCGATTCGAAAATTAACAAACACGTGCTCACAATGAAGTCTGATACTAGGCGGTGCAAACTACATGAATGATAAGGAGACGCTCTTGGCTCTCGCATACCCTTGCAGTGCCACGCACAGTAAATCAACCTAGAGTATCAAGTATGGCTTTTAAATTTGCCCCCTTTTACTACTGCCGAAGGGTAAACAGAGCATACCACATAGTTTGTATGACTAACTTTGGCAACACAATTGACACGATCGTGATTTTTGTTTTGATTAAGGCCTTAGGCACTGGTCTCATCGCGAGCTACTAAGCTATGAACTATATACACAAACAAAAGATACGCACTCCCGTGTAAATAAAATAGACACTGCGATACTCGCCCGGCGGTGATAGCTGATAGCTGGGCCTAAGGCCTTAACTGTGTACAATTTTTTTGCAATCGACCCATATAGAGCATCCTATCTCTTCCTGAAATTAACAATTTACGAGGTTCGCGGTAGACCCTCTGATTCGTGAAATGATGTCATACGGAATCTCAATTACGAAATGAAAACCAGTTATTATTTCTACGAAATAAACTATTGTAACCGGTTACCATAACCACAACACAAAATTAACCGGTATACCTAAAATAAATAAATCTTACACAAATGGACCTAGTCCTACGGTAAGCTCAATTAAGGCTTGTGGTGTGGGTACCAGGCGACGATATATATAATATACATATATTATAAATAAATACTCAAATACATATAACGTCAAATACATATAATGAACAAATATTTGTGATAAATAAATACACAAATAATGCCCTCGCCGGACGCGAACTAGGAACCTCTTGCTTCGTAGGCAAAATCATTACCAACTAGGCTAAGGAGGCTGACAATAGGCTAAGGAGGCTGACAACTAGGCGAAAGAGGCTGACATATAGAGAGCTGTATGTAGTTAATAATCACAATAGATCAGCAATGGCCCAGTGATTCTGTTGGCTGTCAGATATTAAACTAGCTGTAATTATGACCTGTACGGTTTCTTGAGTTAAAAAATATTCTGCACCTGTTGGAAGTTGTAAGTTTGAAGAACTGTAGTACTTACCGGTCAAACTTTCAATCCTTAAATCAAAGAGAAGAAAAAATATCTTAAAACAACAAAATAAGGTAGTAGTTATCATTAATACTAAAATTACTAAAAGAAGGGATAAAAATATTAAAATGCATAACGTTCGTAATCGAATGTGAGTGAGATATAATTGATAGAAGTAATATAACAGGTATCAAAAAGTTTCTGAACATATCTTGTCCCAGCAGAATTACTGAGAATTTTAGGTTCCTAATTTCGACGATTATCAGTATCACTAGTGAGCTGAAGACATGGTAGATTTTTATACAGTAATTCTTCCAACAAGCGTATTTTTTATTTTTCGGAGATAGGCCATTGCCTCTTCTTGGACTACCTAGGTATGTCAGTTTGAACCCTGATAGAAATATTAAAAAATGATTGTTGTTTATTCGATCTGATCATCGATGAAAGTGTGTAGTTTTAAGAACTACCAACAACCGAATACCGACAAAAAATGGGACCTTTTCCAAAAACACTCAAATTTTTCGTTCATAATAACAAATTTAATAAACAAGCGAGTCAAGTGAACTAGAGATTTTGCACCACCTAAGTCATTTACTTTAGAAATAAAAAATCTAGTCAATTTCTCATTCGCTGTAGTTAGTAAGTAAGGTAAAGTGGGGTAAGATGTGAAAAAAGTCGTCCTTCTGGCTCAGCGTCTGCTGGTAGCTTTTTGTCTTACCCCATTAAAAAAACCGTGTCATCTTACCCCACCTTACCTTATAGTCGGCATCAATGCATGTTCAGATATTTTTGACCACCGTGGCCCTCCGATATATCTGACGCCGACTGAAGGAGGATACGAAGTGATTGAGAGTGAACATGTTTAATTGTATAGTTAACCGTTCTTGTATAATACAGGATGTAACAAGAAACACAGTAGATTATCATAATCTACTGTTACTGAAATCTGTTGCATTATAATTAGGTAAAAGTATCAAAAATAAATTTAGACCTGTCAAATACAGCCAAAAAAAGGTGATGTACGTTTTCCATAATCAGAATACGATACTGAATGGAACCTTTAGGGCACAAAACCGGTTATTTTTATATGGACGTAACCGGTCACTAATATTATACAGTGTGTGGCCTTTAACACGGGAGAAAAATGAAATGAGTGACTCCTTAGACTATCGGCAATAATCCTGTAAAGGTCCCGGTGCACAGTGGATCGAAATGAATAAAAAACGGACATTCGCATTTTTTTCTAAAAAACCTATTTTAATAAATGCTATTCTGTTGGAAATAATACAAGGAATAAAAAATGTTACATAACATTTTTCAAAATGAGGCTTATTTTAAGCAGAAAAAAATAAAATGTGTTTTTTTGTATGAAACTGAAAAATAGGTATCTTATTGTAAGAAAACCTTAACCGATCCCGCTTTCAAACCTTTAGAATATCATTGTCCTACTTTAGAACAGTAGAAAATAGTTAAAACCTTGTCTCAGTAGGTGCCCGTTTTCGTTTTATAGTCCAATCAAAAGTCAGTAAATACAACATTTTCTTAGTTAACTATTTTTTTAATTTCATTAAAAATACGGTACATTCATGACAATTTAGTATAAAAATAAAATATTTGTGACATTTTCATACAAATAAATACAAGTTTTCTCAAGAAAATGGTTAAAAATTAAGACATTGAAATCAAACATTTATTGCGACGTTTTTACTAACTATGGTAGTAAAAATATATACTTACTATATTGTTGATTTCAAGATTTTCAAGTATACGTTTACTATCAATAAAATCACCACAATAAATGTTTCTATTTCAATGCAATATTCTTATAAAAAATTGTATTTATTCTTAATAAAATGTCACAAACATTTTATTTTTATACTAAATTGTCATGAATATACCGTTTTTTAACGAAAATAAAAAAATAGTTAACTAAGAAAAATGTTGTATTTACCGACTTTTGATTGGACTATAAAACAAAAACGGGCACCTACTGAGATAAGGTTTTCAACTATTTTTCTACTGTTCTAAAGTAGGACAATGATATTCTAAAGGTTTGAAAGCGGGATCGGTTACGGTTTTCTTACAATAAGATACCTATTTTTCAGTTTCATACAAAAAGGACCCATTTTATTTTTTTCTGCTTAAAATAAGCCTCATTTAGAAAAATGTTATATAGCATTTTTTATTCCTCATATCATTTTCAACCGGAAAGCATTTTTTAAAATAGGATTTCTAGGAAAATATGCGAATGTCCATTTTTTACTCATTTCGATCTACTGTGCGGTGTTTCAAAGTGGTTAAGTTCGGAGATATTGCCATTCAAAGCTATGGACCTTTAGTACTGGATCTTGGCATCACGATGTCGTAGCTTGTCAGTCGCAAGACATCTTGATAGTATATCACTATCAGGTACGAAGTCATAACAATAATTTTGTTTTTATTTTTACACTAATAATGTTACGGTTTAAAAAAAAAAATTAAATTTTTCGATGATTCAAAAATGATAAGTTATTGATAACTTTTAATTCAAGTAAATGAACCCATAATAATTAAAAATACATGACCAAAAAATTACAAAAAAAAGTTTTTTTTTTTTAATTGCAATATGTCGAAATGATTGTTGATCAGCTTATTAATGCACCGTTTAAATTTTCACCCCGGTTGTAGGCCACACACTGTATATATTATTTCATACAAACCGCAACCGGTTTTGCATTCCTTAGGGCCCTTAAACCGATTACCACTATTTTTGTTACACCCTGTGTAGATAAATAAAAAAAAACAATATTTTGTTTCAACTACGCATTAGGGTGGATCGATCTTTTTATTTTTGGAAATTCATAAAATAATCTTTATGGATCGATACTTCGTGGCTAGAGAAACAAAAAATATTATGATCATTTTTGGATTTACTTTCATTTTGTACTTTGTTTATAGGCTTTGTTTATTTTGTACTTTTTTTAAGAAAAGTCAGTAGTTCGTGGATATTTTCCGTTTTACTTTTATGTAGAAACAAAATAACATTATTTGTCATAAATTTAGAATTTGCACAATTTAATTACATGAAAATTATAACCAGTATCGGCAAAAACTGGTTTTCAACTTTGAGGCTCTTGCGGCAGTACTTGCCAAATGACTACCGGAAAACGATATATTGTTAAAGAATGTTAGTTTTTACGACCATCATTTTATTGGCCAGCGCTTCCAAAAATCCGAAAAAAATTTTTTTTTTCATACTTCAATGTATGAACCAAAATTTTTTTTCAAGAATTTCTGAAACGCGGCCCTATAAGAATAATCTGTCTAAAAAGTAACATCTTCAACAATAAATCTTTTTCCGATAATCATTCGGGAAGTACTGCCGCAAGAGCCTCGAAGTTGAAAATCATTTTTTGGAGATACTGCTAACAATGTTCACATAATTAAACCACGCAAATCCAAAATTTATGCAAAACAATCTTATTTTGGTTATCCATAAAAGTAAAACAGAAAATATCCATGCTCATCTGAGTTTTGTTAAAAAAACCTCAAAAATAAGGCCGATCTTCGAGCCTCTAAATGGGGTCCAAAATGATAAAATATCCAAAAATGGTCATAACATTTTTTGTTTCTCTAGCCACATAGTATCGATTCGTAAAGATTATTTAGTGATTATCCGAAAATAAGAAAATCGATCCACCCTACTACGCATTAACCCCATGTTTTGCAAAAAAATAAACAATTATGAAGGAAATAAGCATATACCTTTTGGGGGGAGGCTCTGGCCGTATTTTCCCACACGGTGTTTTCGGACATGTCTTGGGTACCGCCACGCAACTAAGATAAATTTAATGTTAATATGTGAAACGTAAGAAATAAATATAAAAAATGAAAAAAGTAAATTAAGTACCTCGAAACTGAGTTGCATTTTGAACACGGACTTTTCCTGTGGAAAGAAATATTTATGGAATCGCCATTTTTTTTAATAAACGTATCTACTAACAACCTTATTACTTCTACATACCTGTATACTGAAGATTGTTTACGAAATACTACATTTCGATGCTAGCGCGGAAAGTATGTCATTACTTCACGAGTTGGGTGATATTTTGCCACTCGCGAGCGGTAGGCAAGTGGAAATACTCGAAACAAGCGAAGAATGCCCTTTCCACACGTGCAACGTTCGATGTATTTCAATACACATGGGAAAAAATAAAAATAAAAGTAACAAATACAAGTAAGTAATTTCGTATCGATTTTTACTTATAAACATTAGGCAATAGATTTTACCATTCAGCCAAATTATTGAAAGATATTTTTTTTTTTCAAATGCAATTACACGTAAAAAAAACTACAAATTTGATGTACAATCGCCATCAGATATATCGGAGCGGCCACGGTGCTCAAAAATATCTGAACATACTCTCACCACGACAAAAGAGGTTTATTCAGATGTTCGTAAGCAGGGAATGCAAACCGGTTTAAAGTATGGAAAACCGGTTAATAACCGGTTATTTGTCGTAATCTTTTACAAATAAAATCCGGTTTACACGCCCTAGTAAGCACCCTGGTGACTCCGATATATCTGATGGCAAAAGTACACGCAAAAGTAATACAGACCGGCATGTACAAGTTGTACAACTGTGTTTTGGAGTTACTCGGCCGCCTTCTTTGGACATCGTGCGGTCACTTAAGCAACTAAAAAAAAGGTATTGGTAAAAATTATGTTTTTATACAAACTTTTGTAGCAGACCCTACATTCAATAAGATGAGTGTAACGACCCTAAGCTTGATAGAGTTATAACTATCGTGAGACTCAAACATATTAAAATATTATCGAACGGGGATACTCACGTATTCAAGTCGATGATTAGGTACTCGACATATTTCGACTCATTAAGAGGGTCCTCGTCTGGAGCACCCTCGGCCAAAGCCCGACGCGTACTGTGAATTCGACTCTTAATGGGTCGAAACATGTCGAGCAATCATCGACTTAAATACGTGAGTAGTCCGGTTCGATAATATTTTAATATCTTTGATAGAATTACGTCTAGTGATGGGTCGTTCCCGGTAATTTCTCAATATTACTATGCTGAAAGTTTCCGTTCGGGAATATTTATTCCCCACACTGTGTTGTCGTTCCTATTTACGTCGCTTAGTTTCTAGGCAGTAAAATTACATCATTTTACGTTCCGTAAAACCACCCAACTATGGTCCAATACTGCTATGGTCCACAATTTCAACTCTTAAATAAGAATCAGCCACCCAATCTTATTTATGGCATTGTCCAAATTTTTATTACATAGGTCACTAGATAGTAGATAAGTTCTGCAATAAGTACACAAATATAAATCAAACAAAAGGCACATCTCTAATCAGCGCTGACATTTTCAAAGTCTCAATATTTTTTATTCCGGTAAATTAAAGACAAGAAAGATTTTTTCTTTAATGCCAAACATAATTTCACGGCCTATGGGCGGTCTTAAAAAGTCTGCTATGCTATTCTCTTATTGACACATTCGACGCTGCGTTCGTCAACGAGCTCCTTACAGAGACAGCCTTGTCTAAAATCCTAGCTGTTTGATTTGACATTAGGAATCGAGGCTGTGAGCGAGATTGTGGGCGAGTTCGTCGCTGTTTTTCGTTAGAGAATACGAAGTTCGTACATTAAACGTCAAACTCTCGACGCAATGTAGTTCCAGCTCACGCCGCATTCGTCGCCGAGCACTAGTGTCGTTTAAAGTACACTAGTGAATACCATTTTTAGGCTCGACGCTGCCGCAGCGCTGACACAGCGCTGACAGCAAGGCGGTTTCCTTAGTGAATAACACTGCTGTGGTTTGCAAAACTTATCTAGTGACCTATGTATTATTAATATGAAATTTTACCTTCCAATAAAATTAATATTATGTTTTCTAAGACTTCGGAGATCTTCAGGATGTGAGAGCGTAGCGTCTCCCAATGACCGATAGATGCCGCTAGCGTCTATGAAGCCGCTCCACAGCCCGTAGCGCGCCGCTGTGACGTAGTTTCCGCTCAAACAGCTTCCTGTAACCAACCAGCTCGCACCCGGCGACTCGCCGCCATTTCATTGTTGAGGAGAATGTAAAGGTTGATAAAAAATTGCCACCAGGAAGGCATTATCCAGATCTCCGAAGTCTTAGAAAACATAATATTAATTTTATTGGAAGGTAAAATTTCATATTATGTGTTTCGTTCGACTTCGGAGATCTTCAGGATGTGAGACCTGTCTATTATCTCCTGGTGGCGAGTCAGCGGGTGCAGAAATGTTAGGGCTCTACTGCCCTAAACCAACCAATGAATTTTGACGTGTAGTCAATAAAATTAAGAATACATGATGCATCGCTTTGCATTCAGAGGTTAAGAATAGGCTCAAACGAGGCTTTTCGGTTGGGTTGACATGCTATTTGCATACATCTACAGAGTAGATATCCGCAGATTATATATAGGACTTACTCATCCGCAGTTTTTACACATAAGTTTCACATAACATTTTCGGTAATTTATAAGAATTGACACGTCCAGAATACCGGGTTCATATTTTGATGTTATCTAATTTAGAACGGAATTTCAGAAAGGAACTAATTAAGTGAGAATTATTAGAATAATTGTCTACGTATAATACAGTACAGTGTAAGGTCATGGACTCTAAACTCGGTATTAACATTCCATATGTGGGTTTCTCTCTGATATGTCGTACAGCTGTTCAGATTAAAACTAGTATTCTTTAAGCGTTTAATCAAACAGGCACCTTGAAGGCGAAGGTTTCGCCAAATAAATACTTTACAAATAATATTAATCAGAGATTATCGTTCGCTACGCTAAATGCGATAAAATATGAGAGGATATTTTCGTTACTTGATTTGATGAGACAACTGGCAGACGATGTTATTTTTAGCGTACCACGATGACTATTTTCCATAAGGGCGTACCTGTTTTTACTTTGGAGAAACGCCAACGGAACACCAGCAGACTTTTCTTTTGATCTGGTCAGTCAGCGTCGGTGTAGCAGCGTTCCGCTTACCTCAACGCATCGTGCGTTCAGTTAGGGCCAGTAGACTGAGACATACTGTGGCACGTGAACGTTTGAGGTGAGCGAACAGGTCGATGGACGGGGTACCCTAGCGGGTGAAGATCTGCTCAGTGGCCTCCGGGCGCTGGTGCCGCTCGGGGGCGCAGAGTCCCCTAGCTCGTCCGTCGACTTCCTGAAAGTACCGACCTGTGGGTATATGAACCGAACTGGTTCCGTAAGTTCTGAACCTGTAGTGCGTAGGCAATTCCCTGATGCCAATACTTTCTGCGTTGGTCGTTGTAACTAATAATCATACTAACTATCGATCTCCTCAGGTTCTCCTTAACTTTTAAAGTGTAGTTTTGTTTTTTTTTTTTTTTTGGAGTCGCAGTGCAAGTTCCCTGTTGGAGACCATGCACCGGCTTCCTGTTGAGGACCGACTGAGAATGCGGTGCGTTGATCAATATACTCAGTATAGTGTTTCCTTCTTACCTCGATATGAACGTATTTTATTACGTTCTTAATTCACCATGGGAGATTCCCTCAAGAGTCCGGTTGGCAGATGAGATGGGAGCTGGCATGGGACTCTGTAATCGCCCGAAGCAGTGTTAGGGCCTGCGATAGTGCAACCAGCCTCCATGGACGCCCAAGTTCGTAAGGTTGAGTCCGTCTAGGAGCGCACGACGTTGGAAGCGAGACAGGCTGTCTCGCAACCAATCATTTACCTTATTTTCCCTGCAGGAC
The DNA here is from genome assembly GCA_025490895.1 of Thaumatotibia leucotreta. Taxonomy (NCBI): domain Eukaryota; kingdom Metazoa; phylum Arthropoda; class Insecta; order Lepidoptera; family Tortricidae; genus Thaumatotibia; species Thaumatotibia leucotreta. Next base: position 21,300 of record JALPQI010001163.1, on the reverse strand, counting down.
GCAAATGTTGTGGCTATGGTTTGAGTAAGGATTGTAACGTATTTCAGGTAGTATATTTGCTAACCTAGGTTGATGGGGGTCGATCTGGTAATCTGTACTACTTTTTCGACTGGATTGCTATCAGGAAATAGTCTTGATAGGTGATCAAACGTTGGTCAGAAATGTATCATGTGGACGCAGTCACGGACGCATCCAATTGTTTACTTACAAATAATATTAAGTATACTAAAACTGCCCAGGACCGGAGTCAGAGGTGAACAGTCGTGTTGGGGACCAGGACTTTCTTTGGGTCGTAGCGCTAGAGGAGTAAGTAAGTTCAGCTATTAATATGGGAGACCTTTAATCGGCTCTGGGAAAGAATAATCTGTGTAGGAATAGCACCGGGCATAGCAATACGCTTAGATAAAAACGAAGAATTTATTTTCTGTGACGAGTATACCGGTGTTTCGAGCTATCTCTCCATGGCCTCTTTCCTCGTGCAGCTGTATCTCGAGCTCGCTTACGACCGGGGGTTTTTGTCCCAAATTTGTTTATTGCCCTCGGAGAAATGGTTCGTTTTATGAGGAGGACCCCGTATAGTTGGAGAACGAGTGCGAGTAGAGAGATTATAAGAGATCCGTTTCCAAACCTTGTCAATACCACCAGTTTTCAGAAAGCAGGCCCGCGGATCTGAGTGTCTGAGGAATCCGGGGCTGGTCAAACATTTGTAGAATAATTTGAGATATTACGTTACAGATTCCATTCATTGTCGAACAGGTCTTTTGGATCGTGGGAGACTGCAGATAGTTTTTGAATATAGATACAACGTACAGATTTCCTATAGAACAATAGGACGCAGTTCCTTGTGACTCGGTCAGCCACTACAACGGATCCTCGATCGAGAACGAGGGGTTTGCAATCCCCCAGCTGCAGTAGGCACGTGTATGTCTATCAGGAACACCCGAAGCAGGAGCACCAGACTGTGGTTTGCAATGCTTCCGCTCGGCAGGCGGCGCCAGGGTGGTTGCCGGCATCAGCTTGGTTACTTACGTGATATGGGGGGGCCAAACTGACAAGAGTCGTTGGCGCTTTCGCGTTGGGCAGAGCTTTCGCCGTATGGCGAATATCGCGGGCGGTGGCGTCATCCGGCCAGTTGGCAGCCGGCAGCGAGGCGTTATCGTCATTGTATCGGCTTGGCGGGCCACTGTAGTTGCACAATGAACTTCATCTGACCAATTGTATTCTGACTTGTAGCGCCATTGCGGTGGTCGCGTGAATGTAGCGGTTTCGTGATCGGCAGCAACATGGAGGTGGGTTATACCGCCATGCCTGGACAGCATCAGCATCGAACGGCAGTATTATTACCTGTAATGTCATCATGGTGACTATAATTTCGTGGCCAGCGGTGTCCCGTGGCACCCGGTGAGGTCAATACCGATGGTGCCGTCGCGACGACTAGTGAAGTCGGGACCGGTGTCGTGGTTGCGGCAGCCAATGAGGCGAGGACCGGTGGCACCGTTGTAGCGTCCAGTGAGGTCGGGATCGGTAGCATCGTAGTGGCACCCCGTCAAAAAACGGGATCGGTGGTGCCGGTATGGCACTCAATGACGTTAGTACCTGTGGCACCCACGTGGCGAGCAGTGAGTTCAGGACGGGTGGTGCCCACGTGGCAGCTAGTGACGTCGGGGCCGGCGGCACCGACATGGCGTCAGTGAGGTCAGGGCCGGTGGTGTTCACGTGGCGTTCAGTAGCGTCGGGACCGGTGGCGGCCAGCGTCGGGACCGATAGCGTCCCCGTGACAGCTAGCGACGTCAGGCCCGGTGGCACCAACATGGCAGCCAGTGGAGTCCCCGCCCCGGTGGCACCGTCGTGGCGGCCAGTGAGGTCGGGACCGCTGGCGCCCCCGTGGCGGCGAGTGAGGTCAGGATCGGTGGCGCCCAGGTGGCGGCCAGTGAGATCAGGACCGGTGGCGCCCATGTGGCGGCCAGTGAGGTCGGGATCGGTGGCGCCTAGGTGGCGGCCAGTGAGATCAGGACCGGTGGCGCCCATGTGGCGGCCAGTGAGGGCAGGATCGGTGGCGCCCAGGTGGCGGCCAGTGAGATCAGGACCGGTGGCGCCCATGTGGCGGCCAGTGAGGTCGGGATCGGAGGCGCTCCCGTGGCGGCCAGTGAGGTCAGGATCGGTGGCGCCCAGGTGGCGGCCAGTGAGATCAGGACCGGTGGCGCCCAGGTGGTGGCCAGTGAGGTCAGGACCGGTGGCGCCCACGAGGCGGCCAGTGAGGTCAGGATCGGTGGCGAACATGTAGCGGCCAGTGAGGTCAGGATCGGTGGCACCCATATGGCGGCCAATGAAGTCGGGACCGTTGGTGCCCACGTGGCAGCCAGTGAGGTCAGGATCGGTGGCACCCACATGGCGCGGTGGTGCCCACGTGGCAGCCAGTGGCGACCACGTGGCGGCCAGCGCTCACGTGGCAGCTAGTGAGGTCAGGACCGGTGGCGTCCACATGGCGCCACGTCAGTCTCATCACAACATTCGTCGCCATCCGCAGACTAGATTCCTTGGGTTAATAGAATATCATTAAGCTAACTACCAATCGATCCGAGAGCGGAAAACGTAAAGAGTACCCAGGTCCAGCTGCAGCTCCCGGCGGCGGCGGCGGAGCGCGGGGTGGCCCCCGGCGCGCCCGGCCGCGGCGGCGACACGGCGGCGCCGGCTCCCCGGCGCGCCCGGCCGCGGCGGCGACACGGCGGCGCCGGCGACGTGGCGGCGCGCCGGCCGGGCGCGGGCCGCCCCCGGCCGGCGGCGCCGCGCTGCCCGCGGCGACACGATGATCGCGATGCACGTTTCCTCTCGTCGGGTGCGGAGCGGCTTACGTTACCGTATGAGAAGTAACGCGATTAAAAACACGCGTTAATCGAACGATTTCCTACTTTAAAAATCTCGGAAACGCCTACGACTGAACGACGGTAACGTTTAAAACACGATCGTGGTCGAGAACGTATTTCGCCAGAAAAAGTGGGTAGATCGAAGTCGCTCTTGAAAATTGCGCGACGGACGTTATCGGTTCGAAAATACTTCGGGAACTCGATTATTCGAAATGAAATTTTAAAATTCGAATCTTAAATTTTCGTAAATATTTAACGATAGATAGGCCACTTTCTTGACGATTAGCGAAACACTTCAAATTACTTCCTTAAAATAACTTTTCTGTTCGAGCAGAAGTTCCGAAATATAATTACTGGGAATTAAGTCGATCGAAAAGTTAAAGACCACGTGTCGAATTTAAATAAAAATATGCGGACCTTCGGCCAAGACGGTCGACGAAACAATGAAATGGCGGCGAGTCGCCGGGTGCGAGCTGGTTGGTTACAGGAAGCTGTTTGAGCGGAAACTACGTCACAGCGGCGCGCTACGGGCTGTGGAGCGGCTTCATAGACGCTAGCGGCATCTATCGGTCATTGGGAGACGCTACGCTCTCACATCCTGAAGATCTCCGAAGTCGAACGAAACACATAATAAGAAGTTTTCGCCTATGATTAGCACTATTAATATAACAATTACACCTAATGGAAGATATTCGATTAAGCTTCGGACCATTGTTGGGAACATTTGGCGTATAGTTAGGTGATTTTACGGTTCTTGAGTAGTTTGTCAGGAGAGAATGATAATGGAGGCATAGCATTAGAATTTCGTTGAGTTGTCACTTTTGTTTCCTTTTAGGCACTGGTCTCACCGCGAGCTACTAAGCTAGGAACTATCGGCTATAAACACGAACAAAAGATACGCACTCCCGTGTAAATTAAAGAGACACGACGATACTCGCCCAGCTAGCAGCTATCACCGCCGGGCGAGTAACGCCGTGTCTCTTTTCTGTTCGTGTTTACAGCCCATAGTTCATAGCTTAGTAGCTCGCGGTGAGACCAGTGCCTTGACCCTAAAACCTATGCAATTGATACTATTAAGAAATAATGGTTGACAACACAAAATATATACCTTTTGAGTGGGGTGCAAACATCAGCACATGATTCTTTTCTGTGGAAAAAGTTCATTTGAATAATAATTTAATTTTGTTGGGGATCGTGTAAGACGGGGAAGGCCTAGGCCAGAAAATATCGAAGGTTAGGCTTGACTACTCATTACATGAGCATTTAAATAAGTATAACGTTATATCTCGTTAAGTCCTACTTCCGCTTATACTTGTGCATTCTTTAAAGGTGCGGTTAAACTAAAAGAGCATTCGCTGTTCTAACCTCCCACTCTACGAAATTCGATCGGTACATAAAACGTGATTGGTTGATTTCTTAGAACGGGTGCTAGAACAGCGAATGTTCTTTTAGTTTAACCGCACCTTAAGAAAAGCACCACGGCGTGAATAGAAATTGTGTACCTTCTTGAATAACGAATCGTTTGGCTTTAAAATGTCAGCTTCACTTGCCGGTTATAATATGGAACCGACAATTCCATACTTCAAGCAAATTACTATTAGTAATATTACATAAGCTCGTACCTTGTCCAGGTATTTTATAACCCTATGAAACTGAGAAATAATAAGTTGCAAATAAAAAAAAAAACATAGGTACCTCTTGAATGCAGAGCAAAGTTCTTTAACACATGGTTGATTGCTGTGGAAAAAGTTTATTTATATTTATATCCTCTCCTATGTGGAATGTACTACTACGTAAAATAAATCTTATCAAGATTCTAATTTCTCATTTCAACAGTTATGTCGATGTTTAATTTTGTCTATCTCGTTCCAGCGCATAACATAATACGATTATTGCCAAATATTCGCGGGAAAATGGTCAGTATGTTGGAGATAATAGGCCGCACAACGACATAATATTATGGGCGTGTGTGAGACGTATCTGGAATCGGCCTAGGCCACAAAAAGATCAAAAAATTAGGCTTGGCTGCATTTCACTTGGTGATGCCGGCTTCGTATTCATATCCGTCCTCGCTTATGTTCGGCCGTCTATGTCTACAAAGCTGGCAATCTCTTACTACACGACAATGTCATAATAAATGAATGAAACTTATTTGACTTATACATCGAAATCTCTAATATTTTATTTCTTATTCTTTTTTTTACTTCGAGTATCTTGAAATCAGCTCTAACGATTTGTAGACGAAAATTGCTTCTTAGATGTATTAGGGTTCGAATAATCGATCTACTTTGATCTCCTTTCCAAATATTTTTTTTATTTTTCGAGTTTACAAGAATCTATCGACAAAAATTACAATATATGTATAATAGGTTGAGAAATTAATTTAACAAAACCATAACAAATATACCTTTTGAGTTTAGGGCAAAGTTTAACAGGTGGATTTGGTTGACTGCTGTGAAAAAAGTGAATTTTTTTTAGATTTTATACTCGTAAATGTTAGATCTCAAATGGGCGTTTTCACAAACCGTTGTTGAAATCACCTTGTTATTTAATTCGGACAAGTTTGGGCTTGTTCTATTCAGGATCACGAGCTAATAGGAGAGAAAAAATGTCCCAAAATGTTTTTTCCATTACGATACCGTTTTTTCATAGATGTTCAAAGGCGGTAGCGTAATGGAAGGAATGAAAACTGTATGAAAATTATGGGACCCATTTTTTCTTTTAACAGAATCGAAAGAGCTCGTGATTCGGAGTCGAATAAGCCTAAACTTGACCAAATTAAATAAACAAGGTGATTTCAACAACGGTTTGTGAAAACGCCCATATACCAAAGAATAAATACCGAGTTTACCAACGTCGGAGGTGGGATTTGAACCCATGTTCTCAGCTTTTGCGGCTGATGCCTAAACCACTCGGCCAACTTCGATTCAACGGACACCGGTCGAATTTATCGGAAGCAAATTGTTATGACTTGCAAGTTAAAATAAGGCTATTTTAAATTTTACTTTTAAATCTCATTCTTTGTTCCCAAATAATGAAGCACCTATGTTATACCGCGAAGTAGGCTATAGCACTTATGAATCTATTCAGTTGTAATTGGGTCAAAATTTTTTCGTTGTCTTATTTTGTGTCCCTAAGAAACGTGACAGAGTTGTGATTTTTGTATGAGATGATGTTTTGTTTCTCATTTTTGATGTATGGATTAAAATCTAGCGTGAAAAAGGAATACAAGTGCACCGGTTTTTATTTATATACTAAGTCGAAACAGCAACTAGATCGTGACAGAGTGGTATGAAACAAGACAACGAAAATAATTTTGACCTAATTAAGAAATACAAAACTGGATACCATATTGATGAAATAACCGGATTTGCATTCTTTTGTGATAAGAAAAAGTCGAAAATGGGTATAATTTAAGCCTTTGCCACACTGCCTGCTTTCTGCGAATTAATGTGGCAAATCCATTATGGTTGAGGATTGGTACACAACATAATAGAATTATTCTCATAGATTAGCGGAAATGCGTTGTAGATAAATAGCTAACTAATATTTTTAAGTCCTGAAAACTATGGCAAACTATATAATAAATAATAATCAAGTCAAAAGTATGTAAAATAAGAATATAAAATTATTAAATGAATGAAAAAAAAAAACAAAATATATACCTCTTGAGTTCGGGGCAAACTTTAACACATGGTTCCTCGCTGTGGAAGAAAGTTGCGTTAATAATTTATTTGACATTTTATTTATAAAAACAAATTCCTGTAACTACTCTTGCTCAGTTTGACTATAGGGTAAGCAACTTTTAGTATAGCACCAAAAATTCGCACACACGCATAGGAAACACCCTGTATATCACTTTACCCTTCATGCCATTCATGGTAACAAAGTCAAAAAGTGGTGGGTCCTATTTTTTTGTTTACTATAGTTACACTATGCAAAATTATTTCTCTCAAACGGAAATGTAATATAAGTTTTTGTATAAGTAATGTAATAAAAGTTTGGGTGGGTAGACCATAACCATAGATATACAATAATAACGGGATACACAGTCCGCCGGAAAAAGTGGCACAAAAATTAAGCTGCAAATTATGACAGTGCGGCTAGTTGCCTGCTTAGTCGTCTTTGGGCCGCGAGTAGTGACTGTCAACAATATGACAAAATGTGCCGTGAAGAACTGCGAAAAAACAATGCGAAAGTCAGGAAAAAAGACGGCATATACTTCTTTTGGTGTATTTTATGCATAATATAAGAGCATTTACGAGTATTTCTCGTATTTTCATGGTTTAAGTTAATTTAATTTGTTAGTATAAAATGACATGTCATGGAACAAAAATGTGAGGAGTCAGTATTAGGTCAATAATATTTTTATTTTATGGTACCCAAAACGTAATTTTTAAATTACAAAAGAAATGTATGGTGACGTCAGACGATTAAAAAAATGCAGCTACGGCAAATAATTTTAATTTGTATTGATTACTAAAGTTGTATAAGCAGCGAATTTATAGTATCAGCTATTTATTAATATATTTTAATTTGAGATTCCCACATAATCTTCAGCGACGTTTAGGTACTATGGACCAATATTATAGCTCGAGATCGACGTTACGCACACTATAAGCCTAGTCACGCGAGTGTCGTATGCTCCGCTCATTTTCCGGTATTTGAAATATATACCACCAGCAAAGGATTGCATCGAATTGTAGCTACTGCTAAACCTGTCTTTAACGTATGTAAGTTAATTCGTTTAGCTAAGTTTCACATTATTTTCTCTAAAATGGTCGCATGGCCAGTATTTATTTACTTAAAAAAACCATTTGTTTTTGTTGCATAGAGAGTCTTTGTCTTCAGACCAATTATTATGCAGGTTATTATTTGTGTTAATGTCAAAAAACAGTAGTAGAAAAATATTATTATCCATGTCCTCAGGTCCTAATTGACCTGGTTTCACTATAGCTACTACAATGCAATACTAGCATAAGTAGCATTAGTACTTAGAAGCGAATAATGACAAATATTATGCTGTAAATAAACATATTTATTTTGATATTTTCTACTTCCTAATTCACATACGTCGTCTGTCACAATTATTTAAATTACCAATAAAGCTACTCCCATCATTCTCTGTTCATTTTAGATGTCAACCGTCAGGAGCTGTCAGAAAACGTCTAATCATAATTAAAATAGAATCATAGGTTTGAAAAGTTTTTACTTAAATAAGACTTCAATGTGCAGATTTGACACTTAATGTTTACGGCATTAAGCACAAGTTTCTACGAATTTTGTATCCTAAAGTAAATAAGCAGTAAGCGATATTATCATCAACCGGACAAAATCAGCTCATGTCATATTGTGCCATGTTTTTTGTTATTCTTGTTCCGCACAGGGTGTCTACTTATTTAAACGTCATTGACCATAACTAAAACTCGCAGTTCATAGGTTTTTCCATGAAGATGGCATTTGTAATATCGGTTGCTCAATAATCACAATTTACATGGTTAATATCCCGATTTAAGTCGTACTAATAACGGAAATGTAGTGGTTTTGTTGGAGATATAGGCCGCAAAACGTCATATTGCAGTCCTCAATGAAGATCGAAAGCTATACGTGTTACACGAGCCGCTGAAAACCTTGAAGGGGGTGATTTGGTACGAGTAGGTTATACTGAACAACTTTTACAAGGGAGCTAACCCAGAAATCTCAAAAAAATGTTGGCTCTTTCATACAGAATGTCGTAATCGATCGGCCAAAACGTATGAAAAAGACATTTTTTTTTAGATTACAAGTACGTGATTTGACCCTTAGTAAAAGTTGTTCAGTATAATCACCCCGTTCAAGGTTTTCAGTGGCTCCTGTAACACCCTGTATAGGCTCAACGCTTGATTTGGATGTAATTTGTTATGCCGGTGTTTTTGGGACCGAATCATCGATCTAGCTTATCTAATGAAAACGAATGTTATTGATTATACGCACGAAATGTTGTCGCCTAGGCGTTATTTTATTACTATGAAATAAGTTAAAATCTGAGTTCGTTTTAAATTGGGTAATACGATTGTAGATACTTATTTGTCATTAAAAAAACTAGTAAAATACAAAAATTAAGTGATTCTAGGTGACATGAGTAAAATAAACAATATACCAATAGTTCTAAGCACTATTTGCCTCTATGGGGCATTCCAGAAGTCGCTTACGTGACGCTTATACTATCTATGGCAACTACGTTAAATAAATGCTCCAAGTTAGAAAAAGCTGTGTGAACGTGTAAGTTAAGTCCCGAAATATTACCACACTAGAACTCAACCCGAGTTCCTATCATTTTTAGGGTTCCGTAGCCAAAATGGCAAAAACGGAACCCTTATAGATTCGTCATGTCCGTCTGTCCGTCTGTCACAGCCGATTTACTCGGAAACTATAAATGCTACAGTAACGAAATTTGGTAAGGATATGTGTTGTATGAACCGCTACTGGATTATGATACTAAATTGTAAAAAAAACCATTGGGGTGGGGGCCCTCCATACATGTAACTGAGGGATAGAAACATTTTTTTAGTTGTATATAGGCGTGTGGGCAATGACATTAAATAATAAATGGACGCACAGAGCCAAACAAAAAAACCAAGAAAAGTGGCACTAAAAGTCATTTCTATCATGTTTCAGTTGAAGCTAATAACGCTCACTTACAATAAACTATAATAAAAAAAACTCAAAGAATAAAAAACTTTGTGAAGTAAGCAATAAGTGTCAAATTTGCGAACAACACCGCAAAATAGTAGAAACTTTTTATGTTTACGGAATAATGATGCTATACCGTAAGGTGACCAAATGTCAACTGTCAGAACTGAATAGCGGAGCAAAAGGACCGCAATATTTACTTCTGCAGCCCATTTTTTGGGGCCATTTTTTTGAGCTGTTTGGGGATCCACTTATATATTCTAAATCAATGCGTGTGGGGTATTAATAGAAAGGTCTTTAAAAATGATATGAAGGTTTATAAATCTCATTTTTATTTAAGCAATTGTTTTCGAGATATCAGCTCTCAAAGTCTGAAAAATGTGTCCCCCCCCCCTCTATTTTTTAAACTACGCGATATAAAATTCTAAAAAAATATATGTTATGCACATTAATAACCTCTATCAACGATTTTTGGTTTGATTAAATTATCTCCAATAGTTTTTCAGGTAGGTTGATTTAACTGTATTTTTTTAATAATAAATTGATAATGGTACGGATCCCTTTTTAGAAGTACTAAAAGAATCGCGGTACGTAAGCGACATTCTTCTGGAATGCCCCCTATACATACCTACATTTACTTAATGTGAGCTTCTTAGGAGAAGATGTACATACATCTTTCTTACCTACATAGGTATATATATGACGCCTACACTACACAAATGAATAATGGTGACTATGCACATTTTCTTAAAATTACGTCTCTATAATGACAAGATAAGATAAAGTCACGGGCATTAGTATTTTGCGCTATGATAGCCACAAAAAAATCCGACACAATCTTATTTTAAATGACATAAGATCGTGTCACATATTTTTGCGGTTTCTGAATGTTCGTAGAAATTATATAAAAACAATGCAAAAAAAATATTAAATTCAACGAATAATCTTTCGTTCTCCTTTTTAGCTATAAAAATAAAATCTTACCCCCTTATTCATAAGCGTCTGCTTACTTAACAAGCCGCTAATAATTGTTTGTCCCTTTTGCTCTTATGGACACATTGTTAAGACCGAAAGGGACAAACAATTATTAGCGGCTTGTTAAGTTAGCAGACGTTTATGAATAAGGGGGTTATTTTATAGCAACTTCTGTGCGGCATAGTGGAAATTATGGGATTTCTATGTACATTTTCTAGTTAGGGAATGAATTAATAATTAGTTAAGGTTGATTTTACTGTATTGTTCCCTAATTGACTATTCCAGCTACAATTGAAAATATAGATGCTTAACACAACAACGCTGCACTAAAAACGCTATAAAATGAACGTTTGTTTATGAGTTTATTGAATATCCTAAATTATGCCCAAAACTAGTGCGTATTTTTTTGGATAAATATTACAAGTACTTACTTAAAAAAATAACAATAACCTTTGTACCGTTTTTGTTACAGAACTGAAAACAAAATAAAATAATCTTTAAGGGTTAGGAAGCGTAAGGACAATCCAGTTTTCAGGCGGCCCTACCGCAAACTTCGAAATCCGCAAATTTCGAGGATTTGTCTCTCTCACTCTAATGAAGCCTCCATTGGAGTGACAGCGAACAATCCTCGAAATTTACGAATTTCGATTTTCGCGGTAGTAGGCCTGATAAGCAAGTAAGGCCATCCTTAAAAAAGTGCGTTTTCTATCGTAAACGGTTATTTCCTTAATAAATATAACGAAATCATGAAATAAAATTTGACCAAAATACGGACTCATCAGACCTAGCCAAGATGAGATACTGCAATCGTATACGATAAGGGATAAGTCATAAAATGTATCTTAATGACAGATTCGTACGAAAAGTCACGTGACCATTTCCATGCACTATAATGGACCTATCGCATATTGTTTACGATTGCTGAATGGTATATTGGCCTGCAGATATTTTCTATCTTGGTACAGGAGAACATAGCAGTTTTATAAAAAAAAAAGAATTTGGAGCTTCGAAAGTCGTTTACTAAATACGACAACTAGGGTTGAATTAGCTGTAGGTATAGCCTAAAGGACGACATTGCGAATGTACCTACGAGTGGTCATTTGTGTTTACGACGGTAGTATATTTGAATTTTCTCTTCTCTTGTACCAACAGTATCTGTCAAAATAGCGAGCCTAATTGCCAAGACACATAAATCACATAATGTTTCACCTCAAATGTCGCCATTATGAATAAGGGAGTTTGTCTGTGAGACCCCCACCTCGTCAGTTAAGGGATATCTGGCCTGCTACCGCGCACATCAAAGTTCGCAAATTGCGGGGATTTGTCTCTGTCACTCCAACGAAGGCGTCATTAGAGTGACAGAGAAAAATCCCTGAAATTTGCGAACTTCGATGTTCGCGGTACCAGGCCTGAGTAGGCCTATGATAGTCGTGCTTTTATCGTATATAATTATGTCGATGATAAGACAGCTGTCACATTCTCATGACGTACTTCCTAAAAATGCACGTCATGATACACGATAACATAACCATGTTAATCTCGTAATTCAATGTAAGATGTCACATATATTTTACAAGCGGTTTATACCGATTATCCTATTAAACATTAAATAAGGAAACAAATGTATGAGAAAGTATACCTACTTACAAATTACGAGTATGTCGATCGTAAATGAAGAAATATTTATTAAAAACCTATGGTACTGTACATTTGGGTTATATTAAGGTGCGTTCAGACCTAAAGAGCATTCACTATTCTAATCCCCCACTCTACGAAATTCGATAGTTACACAAAACGTGATTGGTTGATTTCGTAGAGCGGGGGATAGAACAGCGAATGCTCTTTTGGTCTGAACGCACCTTTAGCCGTAGGGGGTAACAAAACCCAACAATAATTTTAATTTACTTAAAAACGGTATATTGGACTTACCATGTTTTACATGGAGGTGTCGGGCGTTCGAAAGTTTTTTCGTCATCTGGTAGTGTGCCGATCTTATATTGTTTCAAGAGTTCCCTGAAACATAATATGCTTTATGTACATTATAGTTTAACTACTTAGACACTTTTTAATGGATTGTTAGGCTGTCCAAATCCATCAACGGCAAAATAGACAACAAAAATGGAAAAGCGTTGATAGGTTTCTGAGCCCCATAGTAAATCAATTATCAATCATAAGGGCATGAGTCACATCAAAATTTCATTGGACCTTCAATGAGATTTCATTCCCTTGCCCTTTCATTTCTATGCCCTTCCAGTCAAAGCCACACTAATGAAATTCAGTAACAGAATAAGTTTTATAACAAGGTGTTAAATAGGTTGGTTTTAGGCAATATCATCATCATCAGCCTATGATAGTCCACTGCTGGACGTAGGCAGTAAATGCCCATAATCGCCACGCTGGGCAAGCGGATTGGTGATCGCAGTAATGTGTCCACTATGATGACGCTGCTGCATCATCAATTTTTTATCAAATAATGGTTCTGCCGAAATTTTTACTGCAGTCACCACACGGCCAATATATTAAGCGTTAATAGGTGTGATTAATTATGTTTAATTGAACAGTCTAATAATAATGTTTTTATATGTAATCCTATTTGTCTGGTGACAGGTTTTTGATATCACATAAAAATCCCAAGTTGATTCACCAATCTGCCACAAAAGTACACAATAGAAATATGTTATCAGGTATTTATGACCATCTAACTACTACACTTATTTTCGTGAAAATGGACCATGTTTGAAAAATAAACCATTACTCACGCTCATACTTTTGATTTAGTTCTCAGACCTGTTAGTTATTTCATGTTGATGCAATATTTTTGTCAGGATTACTACATTGTTTTAGTAGTCACAAGAATATTTATTTTAACAAATAATTTATGGACAAACAAACTTCTGCCATGACATTGCTATTTTGACAGAGCATGTGACAGCATGCCTATGAAAAAAAAATGTTGGCAGTTAGCAACAAAAAGGTCAAATATGCAAGTCATTGCGAATCAAATGAATCATAGTTGTTTTTAGCCATGAATAGATTTTTATCAAGTCATTTAAAAATAAGGTACTAAAATCAGACTGGCTAAACCACTTTTCTATTTTTGCAGACTATTTTTTGTGACGTGCCTTTGCCTGGAATTTTTCCAACACAGTAAGCGCTTTGGCTCTTAAATAGTAACTTTCCTGATTATTTGGATATTTACCTATTCTCTAATTATATTTTGATTTAAACTGGTAAACTATTGATTGAGCTATGTCATAATGTATTTTCAGACCTATCAAACCTTTAAAAAACAGTGTAATTTCATTTGAAATACCAACATGACACCTTGTAACCTTGCTTGTGTTATCGGGCTATGGTAATTGCCCGTCACCAGGTGACTAATTGGAAATATATTAGAAATGGAGATAAACTTTATTATAAATATTGATATTGTGTATAGAAAGTCCTTATTGCATAAAGAATAGTTAGATTTTACTTTCATCAGTTTTCTATCCTCGTCCTGCCCATCAAACACAGTTTGAGTGATAATAATCATTTAAAAAATATAGTCGCTTTTCCTTTGTTCTACATTTTACATAAAAGAGAAAAATTTCAAGTGTAACCTCAACCTAAACAGGTTTTTCATTCATTTAAGACAAAAATCAAATATGTCCTTTAGAAATCACAATGGGCAGTATGCTTATCACATGAGTGGTATGTCACTATGTCACCGTGAGATAGAATTTCCATCTTTTATGAACTATATCAGTGGCATAGCGTGCCTTGTTGGGGCCCCGTATAAAAATTTTTTGGAGTCCCTTATATGGAGGTAATATAAATTAGAAAGTTTTTATTCTTTTTCCTTACACACTTTGGGGGCCCCTGGGGCCCAGGGGCCCCGTATGATTGGTACGGCAAATACGGCAGTAGCTACGCCCCTGAACTATATGAGTAAAAGAGGGATGGATAGTTTATCTCGCGGCGACATATTGTCGCACTAAGCCTACTGGACGAGGTTATGCTACTTTACCTTGCATCTTCGCTGTGACAAACATCTTCAAATGCTTGCGTAGCATCCGTTCCTGCAGCATCTAGCAGGGTGTCCTCACCACCAGGGTGCTAAAATTAGAGTTATCACAATACTTTTCACATAAATGCTTGAAAATATTGAGTATTCTGTATATTAAAAAAAAAAACTTGTTAGTTCTAGAAAATATTATCTCCAATTAGTTTAGGGTTCTCCCTCCCAAAATCATTATTATATTGGATTCTTGTACAAACAAATGTCTCTAACATTTTATTATACTTAAATATGTTAGGACATCTTACACAGATCGACCTAGTCCCACGGTAAGCTCAATTAAGGCTTGTGATGTGGGTACCAAGCGATGATATTTATATAATAGATACATTATAGATATTTAAATACATAGACAGATAATATAGCAATATTAGTTTCTACTGTCCCTAAATTAAAACGTTGTTTCACGTTTCTAGTTTGATATAAAAGTTTTTATAGAGTTACGTCATGCTAGTAAAGTAAACAATTAATTATTTACCTCTTCTAAAAATTTTGTTACATCGTACACGTCGTTATGTATTATCAACCATAGCTTGTTCCTGTGTCTGTTTTTCTTCACATCGGCTCTAGATATAACTTCAGTCATTGTTACAAAATGGCCAAGTTTAAAGCGTGACTGTTTTCATTCAATTTAGCTGTTCACGTGAATTTTTATGTTTTTATGAGGAAATTGTTGAGGTTTGGTTACAACTCAGCTGGCAGTGACATTTGGCAAATTGTCACTGTCACTGTCAGCAGCAGCAGCGAGCGTTTTGATTATGCAATGGCTGAGTGGATGGATGTTTCATAAGATTACGATTAACGACGTTTTCTTACGGTTATTTGCCGAGCAATTTGTTCTTAATATTTCAACTCAAAACCTAAGTTAATTTTATAGTTATCAATGCCTTACTCAAAGTATCAATGGACATGAATTTTATTTCCTTTGTTCCTTTGAAAAATCTATAAAGGCTCGTTCATAAACGGATCCATTATTTCTTTTGACATTTGATATATTTAGTAACACAAAAGGCACGTAATAAACGATCAGTTATGATTAAGACTTAATCATAAAACTTAGTTTTAGTACGAGAGTGATAATGTTCTTTGGAACGTTTTGATTAGATGTCACATTAATTTTCATTTGTAACATTGTCTATCTTTTCCTGGCTAGGTATCCCCCGTGATTCTAGGGTTAGCTTTCCTTATAATCCTTATTGTCCTCTTCCGCTTCGTCCTTGAGCAACACATATTATAGTCGCATCCAATTTTGATTACTAAATTACAATTTCTGAGCATACATTTACTCGAACCACCAAGTGTCAGCTGTGAGCTGTCTGTCACT
The DNA here is from genome assembly GCA_025490895.1 of Thaumatotibia leucotreta. NCBI lineage: Eukaryota > Metazoa > Arthropoda > Insecta > Lepidoptera > Tortricidae > Thaumatotibia > Thaumatotibia leucotreta. The sequence continues at coordinate 5,405 of JALPQI010001163.1, read as the reverse complement.
GTCAGTGTTTATGTTGATTGTTGAAATCAAACTCATGCTTGCGTACGTGTTTTGAAATCGCTTGATATATTTATTTTAACGAAAATATAGTTGTTACATCTAAAATCCTTCCTACGCATTGTCACAATTCCATTTAATGAAGTTTTTGAAACTTAATTTCTATGCCCAATTAATTAACCTACAATCTATTCACTGGTGTAAATTTTCATGGGAGCTACATCGCGATCATTTCCGAAAACAACATTTATAGAGACAACTACACCGTATTTTCTAAAACTTTTATTAAGGTTTCTTTAAATGGCCGTTGAAAGAGATTTTAACGAAGTTTTAGAGGATATATTTGTGAATGAAGAAACATCACATAAAAATAGTTTTGAAGAAGGATTCCGTGCTGGTAAAGAGGCCGGGAACCCTGAAGGATACCACCTGGGCTACCACAGAGGTGCTGAATTAGGTAGAGAGCTAGGCAAGTAAATTTTTAATAAAAACCAGAAACAGATAGAAACATATAATTATACTATATTATAGACATTAATATCTCATACCATTATACATAAAATTATTTAATATTTGTTACAATACATGAAAGTTAAGGGTCTCCATTTTCAGCAATAGCCTGCAATTGCATACCGCAAGCTGTCTCTATATTCCTTATCTGTGATTGGCAATCCTCAACTGTTTTTGTCTTGAAATTTCTTTTGAAAACTTCCTGTCTCACACTGCTAAACCATAGATATTTTAAATTTTTCGTTCAACAACTATCAAATCAATCATTATTCTTTAATTTTTTACTGATTTTCACTCATAATTTTAACTGGATTAAGACATAATTCTGTTCTAACTGGTGACAAATTGTATTCTTGTATCCACGTCTGCATTAAATAAAATAAAAGGCAAATAATATTTCAGTGAAAAGTATGCTTAAAACTTAATAAAATATAATTCATTTACTATCTAGGTGGTAGTATTTTTTTTTAGTTACTCCACTATACTTGATATATTTCTTACAAGATATATTCCGGAGATTTCCAAGAGAGAGAGTTGTCGAGTTTGCGGACGATTGTGGTAGACACACGTCTTTGAGTGGCTTAAGGTTGTAGTACCTTCGAAACACTACGTACAGATGTCGCTAGTGATTAGCTTCACAATACCATTGAATAAATTCGCTGGGATCGACGGAAGGTAGTCTGGTGTAATTGGAAGCCCGTTGGACCGGCAATCCAGAGGAAGAGGGTTCGAATCCCGTGACAACCAGAGTCTTTCGCAGTTGATTTTTTCTATGGTAAGCACATCTGTTACGACTTTGTGGGATTATCCGCATTGTAAAAAAGTAACACTAACATCAATTTGTTTAATTATAAAAAAAATAAATTGATGTTTCCTAATCATGAATTGATTACAGCGCCCTCTATAGCAAATTCAACGCAACGGAGAGTTGTCGAGTTTGCGGACGATTGTGGTAGACACACGTCTTTGAGTGGCTTAAGGTTGTAGTACCTTCGAAACACTACGTACAGATGTCGCTAGTGATTAGCTTCACAATACCATTGACTAAATTCGCTGGGATCGACGGAAGGTAGTCTGGTGTAATTGGAAGCACGTTGGACCGGCAATCCAGAGGAAGCGGGTTCGAATCCCGTGACAACCAGAGTCTTTCGCAGTTGATTTTTTCTATGGTAAGCACATCTGTTACGACTTTGTGGGATTATCCGCATTGTAAAAAAGTAACACCAACATCAATTTGTTTAATTATAAAAAAATAAATTGATGTTTCCTAATCATGAATTGATTACAGCGCCCTCTATAGCAAATTCAACGCAACGGAGAGTTGTCGAGTTTGCGGACGATTGTGGTAGACACACGTCTTTGAGTGGCTTAAGGTTGTAGTACCTTCGAAACACTACGTACAGATGTCGCTAGTGATTAGCTTCACAATACCATTGACTAAATTCGCTGGGATCGACGGAAGGTAGTCTGGTGTAATTGGAAGCACGTTGGACCAGCAATCCAGAGGAAGCGGGTTCGAATCCCGTGACAACCAGAGTCTTTCGCAGTTGATTTTTTCTATGGTAAGCACATCTGTTACGACTTTGTGGGATTTCCAAGTTTATCGGTTCTGGTAGGCCCAGAACTGATAAACTTGGAACAAGCAGGCTCCAATCCAATTAGAGCCTGCTACATGACTGATCTGTCTACCACGATACAAATAATTCAATTTTAATTACTTTGCAGGACATTACTTAGCCACAGTCACTCACCATTTGAACGCAAATGAAAACTCTGAGACAAAATATTCTGACAAAATATTGAATCAGCTGACCAAAGTAAAAGAACTCATTGATACTTTCCCCCGCACCAATTCCGAGGACCATGATATTTTAGACATGGCTGAGAAGATTCGTGCACAGTATAAGAAAGCTTGTGCACTCTTGAAGATACCTTCGAACAATCCTTATGATGCTGGAGTGTCATTTTAAACTAATTTAGGTAAGATGAATCACAATTATGTTCATTGTTTATCACAGGTCTTCTTGACTAAAGAATTTCAAACACAATCAATTTCTTGATAAGCCTATACCATAATAATGACTTCAAATTAAATAATTACGCATTTAATTGAATATTGGAATGTAATGCCTACATTTGGAAAATATTTTTAACGTCATGGCATGTCTGCTTGTTTGCTACTATCATGTCATAAAAAATAAAAATACAAGTAATAAGTAGGATAAATCATTATCATCACAAAGTCTACTGTGACTAGTTATACCCAAGGGCATTTTTACTTTTTGGTGTACCTAATTAGCGCGAAGTTAAAAAACCTAATTTCAGTCAGCTTTGTAACAACAATTAAGTACAATATCTTTAGGATGCTAAACTCGATCGGCGTTTTAATATTATAATATGGCTTATAGTTTATAAAATGAACACCAAAACCGAGATATTATCAAAATTTTGTGTTTTAGTGCTTAGTTATATAAATTTTGTGCTTAATTGTCGTTACATTAGCTGACTGAAATTAAGGTTTTTTAACTTCTCGCTAATTGGGTACACTAAAAAGTAAAAATGCCCCCAAATGACCCAACAAATGCCTGTTTTATTTTAATAATAATGGCATTAATATTATGTATATCTACTACTGAACTATTTATAAATTTTTCAGATACACCATGGACCCAACAATGCTAAAACTGCGGAACCACATAGACTCACTTCTCTCCTACTTAACCCCTCTCTTACCACTTGCTAACTGCCATATGGTGGAGTTTCTGACTCACAACCATTGGCACACATTCGTTCCCAAGGTGCTTAGGGAATCCCTGGATTGTATGGGGATGAATGAAGCTGTTGAGGAATTTTGGAATGCTCAAAATAATCTTCATGGTAAGTTATACGATAGACTGATAAGAAATCAACGTATTAGATTTATTAGGTCATTAAGTTTTGTATAGAGAATTTTGTGAAAAAGGGCAAGAAATTCAAATTTTCTTTTCACACCACCTATTCGAATACGGGCCTTTTCTTCCCTGCTGGGAACTGGCACTTTTCTGTTCAAAGACTTCCTATTGCCAGCCTAAAAAATTACAATGAAATATGAAAATAATAATTGATAAAAAATTCTTCAGAATCGATTATTTGCATAAATAAATATTAAATATGTGAAATATCTTTTATTTTTCTCATAGGTGGTGTGAAAAGCAGTATGTGTCACACGGTATCAAAATTATTTCGTCTTGGGCGTTAACGCTTGAATCCTTCATTACGCTCAGAATTCCACTTTAGAATCCCTCTCTACGGTCGGGATTCAACTGTGGAACCCGTCGCTCCATTCAGGATTCAATATACGCCCACGCCGGAAATATACCATTTTGATCCCTTGTGACACAATCAACTATTGATAGATTAACAATACGTACCTACATCTTTTTAATTTGCCCCCTTTTACTACTGCTGAAGGCTGCTGGCCGGATACCACATAGTTTGTATGACCAACTTTCGTAATACAATTTACAGAACAGTTTTTGGTTTGATTAAGGCCTGTAGGCTTATGATGGTACCGCATCTAATCGTTTGCCGTCACGTTCTGACAAGTATGCAATTGCGAATGTGACGCCTAGCACGATAATTGGATAAAACGGGACCATCATAAGCCACCTGGACTATGTACAATTTTTTGCAATCAACGCTTATTTACCTAGTTAATTAGAAAGTTTACAAAAATCTTTCAGACACACCCCTCACTTGTTGGGTACAATCGGCTCGTGCCTTATGTCTCACCGTGAACGACGAATACTGCTTGTCAGTGGACCAACTAGAACAACGGATCAGAAACCGAGGTGGAGAGTTACCGCAGGAAATACCGGTCAAGGAATTCATGAACCCGAAGAAAAGTTATGAGGTTAGTCTTTATTTCAGTACATACACAAAAGAATAACCCCCTTATTCATAAATGTCTGCTAATTAACAAGCTGCTAATAATTATTTGTCCCTTTTGCTCACATTGTTAAGACCGAAAGGGACAAACAATTGTTAGCAGACGTTTATGAATAAGGGGGTAAGTATGTTTATTATAATTATGTCTCTTAAGGTGGTTCGTTTTTCATACTAATGTATTTATTCAAATATGGGTAAATGGAGCATAGTTTTACAATGTAATCACTTAAATCGACTATCATTTTTATATTTGTTTGCGGCAAATTATGTTTCTGTAATATAAAGGGTCGAATAATAGCTTAAATTAGTACTTTATTTTAATAAAGATTTGTCAATATGTGGGTCAACGACGACAGTGTCATACACCAATCGTACGTTCGGTGTGTGGGTTGGAAAGCGACGTTGCCAGTTGGCTGAAAATGCTACGTTGCCGCTCTGTCCTAACGCATTTCGTGCAGTTTATATTTTTCAACATTATCAAACGCAAGCGTTGCTAATGTTGCCATATAGGCCATATCCCCACGCAAAAGCCGAACGAAAGACCTTTTATTGTATAAAATACTTATACTTATACATAAGTACTAGTTACATTTATACCCATACTACAGGATGGATTTCTTACATTTAATGTTTTTATAATAGATGTGCGTACTAAATGATAGTCTTGTGGAACTGAATGTAAAACCCATTTGGCAAGGCAACACTAAATTCAAACGTCACTGATTCTAAATCACCGGCAGTACTTAGTACTTTATCGTTTTACCATTTGTTTATACCTACCTACAAATCCGAATTGACGCTAAATTGTCTACGATTGTTTGAAATATCTCATAGCGTTCAGTGATTTACATGAGGATTTATTATACCTTTGTATATTATGTAGCCACAAACGTCCCGGAAAGGCTATAAAAACCACCGATACTCGGGCTGAAAAAAGCTTGTAAGCGAAGTCTTGGAGAAATGATACTATA